>PVHY01015074.1:0-15656 GCA_004024945.1 Uropsilus gracilis
AATGGTGCCAGCACCACAGAGTGCCATGTATTACAAAGAAATAGAGGAAACAAGGGAAGGCATTCTCAGTAAGGCTGCTTTAGACTGTAAGCTGACAAAAGCACTCAGCACTAGAGGCAAAAGAGTAGGGAGACGCCTCCAGGCACTGCTGATGGGCAGGGCACCGCTGGCAGCCCTATATGACACCCCCACCCCTCCGTGAGCTGAGACAAAAACCCTGATCTGAGAGCTGTCTCCTTAAGGAGTGGCAGAATGGTGTGACCCCTCCTTGTGCAGCAGGGCTCTGGGTGCAGGAGACATCAGTGAAGCAGTCCTTAAACCAGTCACCTTTTATTGGGTCATGTCACAAGCTAGGAAACGACTCAGGGTGCCGGGCAAAGAAGCTCACGGCCAGGAATGCAGAAGCCCTCCTCAGTGATACTTGCGGTGCCGCTCGTGCTCTGGAGGTGGAAAGGCAAAACAGGACGTTACTTCAAAGGTATTCCCAAAGCACAGGTGCTGGGCTCAAACCTCATAAAGGCCTCCTGAGGGTTCCTTTCAGAAGATAACCCAGAACTGGTCATCTGCTAGCAGGAGCTAACATGCCACCGGGCCAGCCTCTTCCCAGAAGGATGCTCTCCTCAAACAGCCCCAAGATCCCAGCCTTCAGAGATAGGCCCTCCAGCAGACAGGCAGAGGGCTGGACAACAGCCCGTGAAACCACCAGAGCACACCTGCCACTGACTGATGCTAGCACCTCCCCCGACACTCCCATTCGGCTAGGGGGCCAGGGTTAAGCCACGCTTTCCCAGAGCCACACAGAACTGTGCCATCACATCCCTCTTCATGATGGCTGCTAGGAAGACAGAGCCAAAAATGTGCGCCTGTCTTTAGAGAGCCTGCAGCATGTTAAAGAACACTGCCTAAGGGTTCCCTTTATCCCAGTGTCATTTTTCCATCTATTTTTTCTTTACCACAGTTTTCTATGTAATACCTGATATGCTATATTCTGCTAAGCCCCCCCGTCCCCGTTGTTCAGCTGTCAGCAGAATGACACAGTGAACCAATCCCAAACCCAGAAGCCCCCTGCAGGGAAGGACATTCAAGGACACTCACTGAGCTCCTTGTACGAACGGCAGTAGTTGAAAAGCACGTAAGCTGCCAGCACCATCGAAATCCCCGACACGCTCCCTTTCTTCACATTGATGTACTTGTTGTAATACCGGTAGTAACCTGCAGACAGAGGGGATCACTGCCTGGTCTTGTGAATACTTCATGCAGAATTTAACTTAAGAACCCAGTCCTGCTCTGGATCTCCAAGTTACTCACCCTACGTTCACCAGTTGATAAAGGGGAGAGCATGACGTCCCATAATGCACAGGCACTGGACAAGCCCAGCTGAACCCACCTGAGATCTGCTGCTACCTTTCAGCCTTCATCCTATAAACTTGGCTCAACTTGTCGGTCTTTGCTCCCACCTCACCTCACCTGGGATCAAAGTTCTGACTGAGAACCCAACCCCCAGTAAGGACAACTTGGTCATGACCAGCTAGGTCAGCATAGGCCTGAGGAAGGAGGCAGGTATCCACATGGTCATCTCATCTACGATACCCACCCCCAGGGAAGAAATGGTCTCTGCCCTCTTAGTGCTCACGGTCTAGTAGGTAAAAAAAGAAATGATGGCCGATGGCCACAGTTAGAGCAGTGAGGGATACCACCAAAGAGCAGTGCCTCGACTGTGAGCATGAATACAAATCCACTGCTGCTGAGGACTCAGGGACGATTACAACTAAGTGTGGAGAAAAGGCATAGTATGCTAGCGTGTCTAATCTGAGGGGAGAAATGAGGAAAGGAAATGAGGAAAAGAAATGAGGAAATCTCATGACAACAGGAAACACAGCACACAGGACAGCCACAGGGTAGCCAGGATTAGAATGGAAAACAGAAGAGAGCCGGGCATGGTGGTACGTGCCCGTAAGCTTCAGCCTATGAAGCGGCCAGGGCCAGGAATCGTGGTTTGAGTTCCACTCGGGGCAACATAGCGAGACTTAGTCCCAAAAAATAGCTGGGCGTGGTGGCGCACACCTGTAATCACAGCTACCTGGAAAGCTGAGGCTGGGGATTGCTTGAGTTTGTGGTATCCCAGGCAACATGAGCCTGCAGTTCCCCGGGCAAAAATAGTGAGACCTTGTCTCAAAAGAAAAAAAAAGAGGAAAACAGAAGAAAGGAGCCCCTGAGAAGGGTCAAGACCACAGAGATGCCCATGGGCCGGTGTGGTTATGGGAAGCTGGCAAATCCACAGTACTGATGTAACTAGCCACATGCTTTTAAACACATGGAACTTTCTTCGGAGTTTGTCCTGGGAGACGAGTATTGAAATATAGACTGATGTCCACTGTGCCTCAAACTCATTTTCCTTTTCAGCAAGTCTTATGCTGTGAAAATGCTAACATATCTTCAAGAGGCAGGCAGTGGCAGTACTGATTTCAAGCAAGAGGAACATCTTTTTTTTTTTTTTTGAGACTAGGTCTCGCTATTTTTGCCCGTGGAACCACAGGCTCTCGTTGCCCGGGGTACCACAGACTCAAGCAATCCCCAGCCTCAGCTTTCCAGGTAGCTGGGATTACAGGCATGCGCCATCATGCCCAGCTATATTTTTGGAACTAGGTCTCACTACAGGCTCCAGGCGGGACTCGAATCGCGATCCCTAGCCCCTGCCGCTTCCTAGGCTGAAGCTTACAGGCACGAGCCACCGTGCCCGGCAAGAGGAACATCTTGACTAAATACCTCAGAGCCAGCCCTCAGCAAATCCAACATGGGAACTGAAGGTCCAACAATCTCCGCTGTCATTCTTCACATAGCTTACAGCCATCTGAGACAAATCCTTTACTCATCAAATGAATGCAAGGCAGAAAGAGACCTTCAGATCAGAAATTTCTTTACACAATTCCTTAAGGTTCTGACCTCTCTGAAATGCTCCACCAATGCCTCTAGGGGTGAAATCCCGCATCATTATCCAGCTTGGCAGCTCCGCAAGTTTGACATCCAAGAGTCGCCTCTCCTTCAATGGTACTGAAAAGAACAGACACATGTATTCAGAAACCTTCCAAAAACAAAAGAATTCCGTCATGTTGCTTATTTTGACCATTCAATAAAGGTCATTTAATAACATTATTACATAGATGCTGCACATAATCAATTATGAATAAATGTCAAACCAAATTCACAGTAAAGTCAAGTCTATATAATGACAGAAGGGCTATGGCAACAGCTTTATTAATGAGTAGGATACTGAGTAATCGCTTGCTGGGAGTAACTGTAAAAAGAGAACTATGGGTGATGAGGATAAAAACAAAAAAGGAGAGAAGAGATTACTGCAAAACTAATACTTATATATTAGCTCATTTGTCCTTCACGGTTAAGCAGATGATGCCTCCATGTTACTAGGGTTGGGGAAAAAGAAGCTAAGAAGTTGGGTAACTTGGCCAAGGTCACAGTGCAGGCAGTGGAGGCAGAACCCAACCTCAGATCTGGCCTCCATGCTCCTGAAGCCAGCCTGAAGCTAAGTGTATCTAAGCCTGGGGACCTACTGTGAAGAAAATATAAGGAGCATGTGGAAGGTGATCAGTGTGATGTGACTAGAAATATCTGACCAGAGACACTTATTTCATGGACAAGGGCTTCGATGGTTCACATGGCTGCCAATCTCCTCGGATATGCCAGCCTGAGTAGGTTCAATAAAAAGGATCAAGAGAATTTCCACCTCATGCATCCTACCTGGGACTACAGATGTCAAAATAATTAGTAAAAATCCTTCAAATGATGTAATGGGCCCAAGATCATACACCAATTATAGTCGGGAACCAAGAACAGTCTCTTGCTAAAGAGGGACCAGGGGATGGAGTAGTTTTCCTTCTCCTCCCAAAGATCAACTTAAAAAACTTTTTCACAGGTTTTCTCTTCAGGACAAGGAGTCAAGGACCACTGTCTCTTCTCAGCCAACCAACCACAGAAGGAGTCAGACAGTCACTCCAAAGTTTCTTCTCCATCCTGGGGACCCAGGAAAAGACTAAGTCTCCTTAAAGACCAGTCTCCAGAGTTCAGAGGGGAATACCACAGGTCACCCCACATCTCACAGTTGTTAACAAGGGCTGCCAGGCCATAAACAGAATTGCAAGGTTTACCGACAGTTTCTCATCTGCTACACTTACACAAACTGACCCAACCTTCCAATTCAACTTACCCAACAAATATGGAGTACCTACGATATGTTAGGCTGCACACTAAGCATTGTCAGGATATAGCATTGCCTACAGCTAAACTGTAAGTTTCCATTTCCTTTATGCCAATAAGGCCTGTGGCTCAAAAAACAACGGGTCATTGTTTAGCCCAGTATTTTTTTTCACATTTACACAAACCATGAAACATATTCCTCACTCTCCTGACCACATTTAGGGGCTAGCAAAGTGCCTGGGCACATCATAGGAGGAAGAAAAAAAAACCAACAATTTAAAATTGTTTTCCACATTTTTTTTTTTAAGAGAGAGACTAGGTCTCGCTATGTGGCCCAGGGCTGTCTTGAACCCGCAGACTCATGTAATTCCTAGTCTCAGCCTCCCAGTAGCTTGGATTATAGGCACCTACCACTGTGCCCAGCTTGTTTTTCCACATATTTCTGTGTACCATGAAGATAAAAGTACTTCTTTAGCCACAATAAAAACAGGCACAACTGAGGATGGCTCAATGTAGGATTTTTTTGACTTTAAGAATGTGTGACATCGATACACAAGAACAGAAAAAAGGCCTGGCATGGTGGCACATGCCTGTAAGCAGCAGTCTAGGAAGCTGCGGCCGGGGCCAGGGGTCACGGTTCAAATCCCGCCAGGGGTACGTAGCAAGACCTAGTTCCAAGAAAATATAGCTGGACGTGGTAGCACGTGCCTATAATCCCAGCTACCTGGGAAGCTGAGGCTTTGAGTCCCTGGTACACAGGCAACGTGAGCCTGCGGTTCCACAGGCAAAAACAGCAAGACCTTGTCTTAAAAAAAAAAAAAAAAAAAAAAGAATAGAACTGCATCACTCTCTCCTGTGGTGCTAGGCAGCACAACTAGCCCTAGCTCCCAGGTAACATGTCCAGATTATATTCACAATGAGTTTTTCATAACGTAAGTACATGGTAAATGGGAGATGTATCACTTGTTTGCTAATTAACAAATGGTTTTATGCTTTGGTAACAGACACCATCTACAGAGGCATCATTACTTAAGAAAATTTAAGTCCAATGTCTTCACCAGGGGTGAAGCTGAATAAGCCCAATGGATGGCATGACCTTGTACAAAGGTCAGAGGAAAAGCTGGGAAGACTGGCACTCAGTTGTGGGACAGGCATCTCACGTGGCCTAAATTGTTTATCCCTTAGTCCCCACACTCCATACAACACTGCACTTAAACAAGATGTCATGTCTCAATGTTCCCTCCCTTTTCACTCTGTCTTATTTAAAGACACACCCACTGTAGCCTCATTTCTACAGAAAGGAAGGAGTTAACACTCTCATCTTTCCCACTGCTCTCTTCATGTCTCCACACTAAGACTATATAAACTACAATAAAACGCACAGTGGTTCATCAAAATTTTATTATCATGTTTGCGTGACCTCAGACAGGCCACGCCACATCTCCACCGTCATTTCCTTCAATTCAAAACGGGACCATTTATGAAAACATGCTCCCCATATTTAACAACACAACAACAAAAAAATCAGGGTGCACTGTCCACCCACTGCAGAGATTTGTTCCTGCAAGTCGCTGAAAAGCCTGCTGATCATAAGGTCATCCCTACGAGGGCAGCTTAGCTCGCCAGGAGGCTTGGCACTCACTGTCTGTGACCCTGAATAGGTCACATCTTTCTAAGCCTATTCAGCGCATATTCAAGATATATGCATGGAACCTCACGTGGCAACAGGCAGGGTCTTGGACCTTCATCAGAGCTTCAGGTCAGAAACTGTGCAAAGGGTTCGAGTACAAAGGACCTCGGTGGCGGCAGGAACGAGAGCGGGGAGTGGGAAGGTGGCCCGAGAAGGCACGTTTCCAGCCCGGAGGCGCGTCGCCGGCAGCCTTCACCCTTCACGCCGCGGGTGCAAGGCGAGCGAACGCAGAAAGGTCAGTTGCCGCAGGACCCTCGGAAGAGCGTCCGGCGCGCCTCAGGGGAGGTCGCGCGCCAAGACCCTGAGTGACGGACAAGAGGTCCCACAGTTCCTTCCCCTCCCGGTGCGATCGGACAACGGACCCTGGATTTCGGCTCCGGTCTCCAAAACCTGGAGGCCCCACCAGAGCCCGGCACTCACCGGCCGACGCCATCTTGGAGTCCTGGGTGTCCGCTGTGTCGGACTGCGCGAAGACTGCTGGGTAGGAGTGCAAGGCCCCAGGGCTGGGGAGCAGAGGCTCACGGGAAGGAGGTCGCGCGGCGCGAGAGGGGGGGCTGAAAGTGAGCTCTGCGGAGGGGTGGGATTTACATTCCGCACTTACTTCAACAGACCTGCTAGTTGGTCTTTTTTTTTTTTTTCTTTGTCTTTTTTTTTTTTTTTTGAGACTAGGTTTCGCTATTTTTGCCCTGTGGAACCGCAGGCTCACGTTGCCCGGGATACCACAGACTCAAGCAATCCCACCCTCAGCTTCCCAGGTAGCTGGGATTACAGGCGCGCACCACCACACCCAGCTATTTTTTCAGGACTAGGTCTCGCTACATGCCCCCGGTGGGACTTGAACCGCTCTCCCTGACCCCGGCCATGGCTTCCTAGGCTGCCACAGACATGCGCCACCATGCCAGGCAAGTTGGTCACCTTAATTTGTCTGAATATTGAGAAATGATTCACTCACAGCTCCCAAGACTGGGTAGTTTTGAACTTATGTTAAGTTCATCTTAGCTGAGCAAAAGTTGCTCCGAGTGACCATTCTTTTCAGTGACCTTACAGCAACAGAGCAAATCTAATACTTATTTTCACATGCCTCCTAAGCCTCCCTCTGCCACGCGGGCATGGTAGAGCAAGTCCTTTCATGAAGGAGAGGTTGTGACTGCTGTCGCAGCTGAGCAGGCCCTGACTCTTCATCAATGGCCTGAGAACAACGGAGGGCCAGAACGGAAAGCCCTAGTTGGTCATCCTGGGCCACCAGCCACACCTCAGAGGTGCTCATTGCCTGGTTCCTTTGGAGGCTGCCACTCTTGCTGGGTCTGGGACTTCCCCTCAATCCAAGGTTGAAGGATGTCGGAATACCGGGAGGAAGGGAGATGAGCCTGTTCTTTTTGAACCTTAAACCAGTCTACACATTTGGCCGGGCATGGTGGCTCGTTCCTGTAAGCTTCAGCCTATGAAGCGGCCAGGGCTAGGGATCTCAGTTCTAGTCCCGCCTGGGGCCCATAGCAAGACCTAGTTCCAAAAAAATACAGCTGGTCACGATGGCGTGCACCTGTAATCCCAGGTACCTGGGAAGCTGAGGCTGGGGATTGCTTGAGTCTGTGGTACCCCGGGCAACGAGAGCCTGCGGTTCCACGGGCAAAAATAGCGAGACCTAGTCTCAAAAAAAAAAAAAAAAAAAAAGAAAGAAAAAGAAAAAACCAGTCTACAAAAGATCCAAAAGCCAAAAGTCAGAGATGGAGGCATACAGATCCAAAGTGCAGGTTTTGTGTAGGGTGAGATAAGAAAAGCATCGCTTTCAACCCCAGAGCTTTCCCAGTGAAGAGAAAACAAAAATACCAGAGGAGCACTCCCATCTCTAGACCCTCCCTTCTTGTCCTCCCCTGAGACTTTCCCCAAGATTGTAGTCAGGGGAATCCTGTCTCTTCCCCAAACACCTATATTTCAATTTATTAAAACAAGTTTGTGAACCTGGCCTCACCCTGGTTCTGCCAGGGTGGCAAAGGAGGCATCAAGTCTGGAAGTCATGGAATCTTCACTTCCCAGTCCTGGGATTTGGGGTCTAGACATGGTGGAGCCAAAAGGTTTCCCAGTATGAATAATAAGGAATATGAGGGATGGTTCCCAGAATCCATTCCAATTCTAAATTACAGCAGCCGCTGACTTTTGCAGAAACCTTCAGAGTCAGAAGATATTGGAATTTTGTTTAAGCTGGGACCAGAGGCAGGCAGGGGATTGAAGAATGGGGGCTTGGGTGGACGCTTGATTCTGCGAAGTAGGATGGCCAAGCCTGAGAGACTTTGGACAACTTTCTTCTAGAAAAACCGATCACAGGACCACACTTTCTGGAGAGCTACAGCCCCCTCTGTTTCTGTCACCCTCCCCTACCTTCCCCAGCACTTTCCCTTTAGCCTTTGCCTGCTGGCCCCCACCGTGTACTTAGTTAAGGCTGCTAGCCTCTACTCTAAGGAATGAAATCTCCAAGATGATGTTTAGGAGGCAGGACTGTCCAGTCAGGGACCCACATCAAAGAAGAGACCCAGAGCCAGAGGAACCATTATTGGTCTTTATTGAGGTGCCAACAGAAGATGACACCACCAAGGAGCAGAGGCTGAAGATTTGAACACAAGGGACCGATGGAAGGGATTCTCAGAGATGCAGATCTCTGGGTGAGGAGAAAGATGATGCGGGTGCTCACAAGGACTTCAGAAAGGCTTTGTATTTGGCCAGGAAGGAGGTACACAGAATATTCAGCTCTTTTTTAAGTTCCTGCAGAGCCATGTCTTGCTCTTGCTGTTCCCCTGTCACCTGCTGCTTGTAGTAGTTGACATAGAGGTTCACCCAGTCCTCTGATATGGTCACCATGGCTTCTTCAGGGATAGGGGGATCAGGGAAGACCTGAGGGAAACAGGATTTGACAAGGCAAAGGGTGGTCAGCACCATAATTCAGGAATAACTCATAATCTCTCTGATTTGGACTTCAGTTGTCTCCATCCATGCCACCATCTCTCTCCCAGTTCCAAATTATTCTCTTTAACCCCTCTTACCTATCCACCAACGCTCCAGGTCTGTCCTTAAACAGAGGTCCCAAGCTTACCTGCTGTTCCAGCAGAACATTAAATTCCTTTATTGCTTTGGAAATAAGATCCTTATTGTCCTGAAGAGGAACCATCTGCCAGGTTAGAGAGACAGAATTTAAGTATTCTTTTCCCTAATCCTGGATATTTCCCCCCCAGTACCCTCTCTTCTCTTAAGGATCCCTCCTCCCCTCCTGGCCACTTCCTGTCCAACACCTTTGAAACCCTCCCTTCTCTGAGATCACATTTCTCCCAGCTGGTTCACCTTCTTGTCCAGCAGCACTAGCTATGTCCGTCTCACCCGCGCTCTCACAGTATGTGTGCCCCTCTCTGCCAAGCTAGATATAGGCAAGGTGTCAAGTGTCAGCTCAAGAGGGAAACGCCCTGTATCCAGGTCCTGAGGGAGGATGATAGAGGGGAGGGGAAGGAGGGAGAGGCTTCCCTGAAGTTAGAAAGATAGCAAGGCCAAGAAACAGATAAGAGGAAAGATGTAGAGAACCATACCAGGGTCAGATCACTGCACTCTGCCCTACATCCCAGTATCCCCACATCCCAGGCTCCAAAACTCACAGTAACTGAACCCTGTGACATGACAGACACCTCTAAGTCATCACAACGTTGTGACAGCAGTCATTCTCCCAATTCATAGATACATATCAGTAGCAATTTATATTACTTTTATCATTTGTGTCTTGCGCTGTTTCAAGAATGAGTTAGAGTATTTGTCCTTATTTATTTATTTGTATAGAGATTAGGTCTCACTATGTTGCCCAGGGTAGTCTCAAACCCGCGGATTCAAGTGATTCCTAGCCTCAGCCTCCCAAGTAACTGGGATTACAGGCATGTGCCACCATGCCTGGCTTGTCCTTATTTTTAAAAATTCAACTACTCAGGTAATAATAATGGCTACACTCTTCAGACGAGCCATCTGTAAAATGGGAAGACTGGACTCTGAGCTCAAGAATGGAGAAGCATTTGTCTTGTTCTCTACCATCATAAGGTGCTCAACAGAGCAGTAACACTCCTTCAATTTAGTTCCCTGCCGTGAAAGCCAGTAAAATGATGGTGTCTCTCATACGGAATATAAATAATTAAAGCAAGAACTAACAAATCACAACAAAAATAACTCTTAGACTCTGAAGAAGATGGTGGTTGCCAGGTGGAAGGTGGTTCCAAAGGGTAGAGAGGGATCAGTCTGATGGCCAGAAGGGCAGGAGAGGTTTAGTGGTGGTTGAGGTGAGACTTGTATGCATGTAGGGGCATGAAACTGTACTCCGGGAGATTATATAGCATTGTAAATCAGTGACAAGTCAATAAAATAATTTCCCCAGTGTTTTCCCTTTCCAGTAGATGTTTCTCAAACTTCACAATTACTGCATATTAGTTGAAATAAACAATACAAAATGTATACTCAGTAAGTGGATTATTTTTGGTTCCTTCCCCCACAAAAAGTAACCAGCATTAAAGATGTGTAGTTGCACAATGATGTAAGAAAAAAAAGTTTAATTTTTTTTTAAGACTAGGTCTTGTTACATAGCCCCAAGTAGTCCCAATCCCGCGGACTCAAGCAGTCCCCAGCCTCAGCTTCCCAGGTAGCTGGGATTACAGGCGCCCACCACCACGCCCGGCTGCTTTTTCAAGAACCAGTTCTCACTGTTACCCTGGGTAGTTTTGTTTTTTTTTTAAACTAGGTCTTGCTATTTTTGTCCATGAAACCGCAGGCTCTCGTTGCCCGGGGTACCACAGACTCAAGCAATCCCCAGCCTCAGCTTCCCAGGTAGCTGGGATTACAGGCGCGCACCACCACCGAGCTATTTTTTTTGGAACTAGGTCTCGCTACGGCCCCACGGCCCCAGGCGGGACTCGAACCGCGATCCCTAGCCCCCGGCCGCTTCATAGGCTGAAGCTTACAAGCACAAGCCACCGTGCCGGGCTACCCAGGGTAGTTTTGAACCCGTGAACTCAAGCGATCCCTGTCCTCTTGCCTCCCAACGCTTGGATTATAGGCACACGCAATCATGCCTGGCTAGAAAAGAAGTTTAATTTTAAAAAAAGATGTGTGAAGTCAGAAAGCAACATTCACCCACATACACTCAGAAATATGTTGATTTGCTCTTTGTTAAAGCATTTTCTCCCACTGTGTGTTAGGTACCAAGGATAATGAGTAAAAAATATGGCCCCTCCCTTTACAACTAAGAAGCATCCCAGGCCCAGAGAGGGACACTAATTTGCCCAAAGTCACACAGCTAAACGTTGTGTGACCACATCGTCCTCGAACACATCGGTTCCTTAGGAGCACCTTTATTTCTCCCCCCAGCTGGAAGTTGCGACCCTGCTACAAAATGCTACAAAGAACAAGGGCCAGGGTCAGCCCTGGGGGTCTGAGCCGGCTCGGGACGTTGCCAGGGGATGCTTCAGTTCCTGGGCGAAACCAAGGAGGGCGCAGAGGCCAGCTGTCCTTTCGCGAAGGAAGATTGCCCCCCTGCAGCCGCCGTAGCCGAGCCGGAAACGTCGTCTGACCACTAGCTGTGTGAGACTGGACTGATCCGCGGGATCCGGGATGGCTGACGGCACGAGTCCGGAGGATCCGCTATGCTCCGAGCAGTTCGGCTCCGGGGCGGCTCGGGGCTGCCGCGCTGCCGCGGACGGGAGCCTGCAGTGGGAAATCTGGGGATGGCGTTGGTGGGGGTGGTTCGGCGCCTTCTCGGTGAAACCCGACAGACGAAAGGAGTGCGGTGGAACCGCCTCTCCGCCGCTCTCTGGTCTCCTGGCCCTGTTCTTGCCGCAGGGCTTCCCCGATAGTGTCAGCCCGGACTATCTGCCCTACCAGCTGTGGGATTCCGTGCAGGTCAGCTCTGCCGACAGGGATAGGGGGCGGCTATCGCTCGGTGAAAGGGAGATCGTGCGGGCCACCTTTCCGTCCCCATTTACAGACTGGAGACAGGTCCGGAGTGGCAGTGTGACATGTCACAGGTCACACAACAAGAAACAGTAGAACTTGGTTAGCTCTCGACGCTCCTGTGCCCACCTCTTACCCCACTTCTTTTCTTCTCCAGGCTTTTGCTTCTAGCCTGTCGGGTTCCCTGGCCACCCATGCAGTCTTGCTGGGCATAGGGGTGGGAGACGCAAAAGCCTCCGTTTCAGCTGCTACAGCCACCTGGCTGGTAAAAGGTGAGCTGGGCCTTGGAACCTCCCCTGTCTGTTCTCAGCCCTGCCATTCCTCTGGCCTCCTCTTTTCCCTCCCACAGTAACACCCAACGTCTGCTGGTCTCTAGCTCACAGCTGGTACACATGCATTCATGGATGTGTGTGCCAAGTCTCTTTGTACCTAGAACAGTGCCTTGTACCCTGTTTAAAAAAAAAAGTTCAGGCCCATCATGGTGGCGCGTGCCTGTAAGTGGCAGCCTAGGAAGCCACGGCGGGGACCAGGGATCGTGGTTCTGGTCCCGCCAGGGGCACATAGAGAGACTTAGTCCCAAAAAATTATAGCTGGTCGTGGTGGTGCACACCTGTAATCTCAGCTACCTGGGAAGCTGAGGCTGGGGATTGCTTGAGTCTGTGGTACCCCGGGCAATGTGAGCCTGCGGTTCCACAGGCAAAAATGGCGATACCTAGACTCAAAAAAAATTCAACTGAGTAAATTTTAAAGGTCTTGGGGCTGGGCGCAATGGCATGCGCCATTAATCCCAGCCTAGGAAGGGAGGCCAAGACTAGGAATCGCTTGAGTTCGCGGGTTAGAGACCCGACCAGGGCAACATAGCTAGACTTAGCCTCAAAAAAATAGCTGGGCATGGTGGCACACTCCTGTAATCCCAGCTACCTGGGAGGCTGAAGCTGGGGATCACTTGAGTCCTTGGTACCCCGGGCAATGTGAGTCTATGGTTCCCTGGGCATTATAGTGAGACCTGGTCTCAATTTTTTTTTTTTTTTTTTTTTTTTTTTTGAGACTAGGTCTTGCTATTTTTGCCTGTGGAACTGCAGGCTCACATTGCCTGGGGTACCACAGACTCAAGCCGTCCCCAGCCTCAGCTTTCCAGGTAGCTGGGATTACAGGCGTGCGCCACCATGCTCAGCTATTTTTTGGGAACTAAGTCTCACTATGTGCCCCCAATGGGACTCAAACCATGTTCTCTGGCCCTGGCTGTGGCTTCCTAGGCTGCTGCTTATAGGCATGCGCCACCATGCCCTGCCAAAAATTCTTTTTAAAGGTCTTTTTGGCAGTATTCATTGATTTATGAGTCAGCATTCTCCAGCAGATCAGACACATCTGAGAAAATGTACAAAAATGTCTGATAGGCAGATAATAAGCAAAACAAACAAAATCCTCTAGGGCATGCAAATAAGC
Source organism: Uropsilus gracilis (assembly GCA_004024945.1). Classification (NCBI taxonomy): domain Eukaryota; kingdom Metazoa; phylum Chordata; class Mammalia; order Eulipotyphla; family Talpidae; genus Uropsilus; species Uropsilus gracilis. Next base: position 13,313 of record PVHY01015074.1, read on the forward strand.
TAAATAGCACTGACTAGCTGATCAGGGATCCCTAAGCCAGTCTCCCTTTGGTGGTGTGGGACTTAGCATAAGTGACTCCATTTTGGGTTGTCTTTCTAACAACTCGGGGTTATCACCCACTGTTATTATGCCTTCATTCTGTGCACCTTGCACCCACACTGTTTCTCATAGGAACTGTTCACAAGGCTTAATCACCAGGACCTCAGGTCCCTTAGTTAACTCCTCCCCTTTACCCTTCCTCTTGTAGTGAGGCGATGCATGCAAGTGCAGTTACTGAATAAAACTGCCAGCTGCCAACCAAGCAAAGATACAGTTTGGTGCCATGCCACCTAGAGAGTGAAGTAGAGAAAGGGAACTGCCTCATGTCCCACATCAATAGGATCCATAGTTCTTTGCCTTCCTTTGTCTTTCACTGCTAATTCCAAGGGGATTTAAATCAGACCCAAGGTAAGACCCACTGTGTCTATGGCATCAGCCTGGCCACATCTCAGGAAAACCTCCTAGATCTTTTGGAGAATCAGGAGGTCCCTACTTACATCTTCACCTGAGCAAGACTGAGCAAGTTGGCCAAATATGAGTCACCTTGTAGAAAGAAGCTCTTTCTCTAAGGGTGAAATGATAGAGATCTGTGGCTCATAGTCTTGTCTCTTAAGTCTACTCGCACTAATGTTGCTTAGTATATGCTGGGCTTTAAATATACTGAGTCAGTTTTCATAATAGCGGATACAAGTATTGTCCTTGTCCCCGTTTCATAGATGAGGAAACTGAGGCACCCACAGTAACTTGCCCAAGGTCAGAGTTAGTAAGTGGTGAGACATGAATTTGAATTAGGAGGTTTAGTTTCAGGGCATGTCTTCATAACACTACACCGTGCTTAATTTGGGTCTTTTTGTTTTGTTATTTTGGAGACTAGGTCTTGCTATGTTGCCTGGGGTACTGCAGATTCAAGTTGCCTGGGGTAATGTGGACTCAAGCGATCCCCAGCCTCAGCCTCACAGGTAGTTGGGATTATAGGCATCTACCACAATGCCCAGCTGCTTTTTTATGACCAGGTCTCGCTATATTGCCCGGGATAGTCTCAAACCCATGAACTCAAGCAATCCCAAGCCTCTTGCCTCCCAGGGCTTGGGCAACAGGCACATACCACCACACCCAGCTTTTTTTTTTAGAGACTAGGTCTCGCTGTGTTGCCCGGCTGGTCTTGAACCTGTGGACTCAAACAATCCCTGACCTCTACCTCCCAGTACTGGGATAATTTGGGTCTTTTCCATTGCTCCCTTATTGGCTAAGTATTTGAAATGCACTGGGAGCTTGGGTCAATAGTTGATGTTTTCCCATCTCTAAACACCAAGAGGTTTCTAAGACTCTTAGCCATAAGTATGTCTTCAGCTCAAGCAGGTTGTTAAGAAAAAAAATAAGACCATTTAGAAATATGAAAAAAATCTACTACTTTAGAGCCTGTTGATATAAAAAATATCCTTGTAATTAGAAAGGATTTTACAAACTCATTTCCTTCAAACATGAAAATTTGTGTGTAGTCTCGTGTGTGTGTGTGTGTGTGTGTATCTGTAGTCTTTCATATGAGAAATTCCTTGGAGCTTCTTAATATGACTGTTTCCAGCACAACTCTCTCTCTCTTTTTTTAATACTTTATATACAAATTTCACATCTTTGTAATCCCCAGGGTTCACCCCCCCACCCTTCCTGACTGTTCCCACTCTCTCCCGCCTCCTCCCCCTGCAGTTGCAGCACAACTCTCTCTTTTTTTTTTTTGAGACTAGGTCTTGCTATTTTTGCCCATGGAACCACAGGCTCGTGTTGCTCATGGTACCATGGACTCAAACAATCCCCAGCCTCAGCTTTCCAGGTAGCTGGGATTACAGGCATGCACCACCACTCCCAGCTATATTTTTTTGGAACTAGGTCTCACTACCTGCCCCCGGTGGGACTCAAATCGCCACCCCTGGCCCTGACCGCAGCTTCCTAGGCTGCTGCTTACAGGCATGCGCAACCATGCCCAGCCCAGCAGCACAACTCTCTTAATGGATCATGATACTAATTGTGATAACGCTATTACTCAGCTGATATTTTGGCACCCTACTCTACATGCTCACATGTATGTGTCCTAATTTCTATGGCAGTCATATTAGCTAGAGACAAATAATAATGCATTTTTCAGAGGGAAAACAAACCTAGAGAAGTTTGGTTACTTGCCTAAGGCCATGTAATGCCAATATTTGTACCCAGGCTGAGACTCCTGTGACCTGCTCTTAACTACCACTTTCTTGCTAGTTAGAATTTTAGAATATAAGCTGGGCATGGTGGCTCGTGCCTGTAAGCTTCA
>PVHY01015074.1:15756-36910 GCA_004024945.1 Uropsilus gracilis
AAAAAAAAAAAAAAAAAAAGAAGAAAGAAAGAATTTTAGAATAGAGCCAAATTCTATTTGCGGACAGCTGGTCCCTTGCAAGAACTCAAAGTTTCTAGGTCATACATCTCAGCTCACTGTAAGTGAGGCAAGGAAGAACAGTTAGAAATTAAGTTTCCCAGTCTAGTGGACAATGTGAATGTCAGATGATAGAGAGGATATCATTACTGCATCCTAGGGCCAACCCCCATACTCTGACCAAGGCCCTCCAGTGACAGCAGGCAGCAGGCTCCCTTTCTTTCTTTCTTTTTTTTTTTTGAGACTAGGTCTCGCTATTTTTGCCTGTGGAACTGCAGGCTCACATTGCCCGTGGTACCACAGACTCAAGCTATCCCCAGCCTCAGTTTCCCAGGTAGATGGGATTACAGGCACGCACCACTACGCCCAGCTATTTTTTTTTTTGGAACTAGGTCTCACTATGTTGCCCTGAGCGGGACTCGAACTGCAATCTCTGGCCCTGGCTGCGACTTCTTAGGCAGCCACCTACTGGCATGCACCACCATGCCCGGCCAGCAGACCCCCTTTCTGCCAAGTGTTCCTTGTATGCAGGACATAGACCTGATTGAATATGACTGTACTGTGGGTGGGGCAAGTAGTTTTATTGTTTTATTGTGTTCAGAGTTGCTAAGCTGATCTACTACAAGAGCTTTAAATGGAACAATGATAATTTTGTATAGAATAAAATGTACTTGAAGGGAGGAGGCCTATGAAGCCACCCTGGTAGGTATTACTTCCAGGGACATTCAGGGGAGAGAAATGGAGACACGGAGCAGACCAGATGGGAAATGTTATGTACATAGTCCTCCTCTGAATAGCAGCTGCCAGACCCTGCTGAGGGAAAGGAGGCACAGGTTGCTATGTCTTCAGGTTCTGCCAGAAAAGCAGCGAATCCTAATTTTCTTATAAAATGTTCCATTTTTGTTCACCACATTCAGCTTCAGTTGTTTCTGTAAAAGGGAATAATACCTTTCCAACCTCAGTATTGTTATGAAGAATGAGAGGCACAGACAGTTCAGGTTCTACCAGTCTTAGCAGTCTTGGTCAAACTCAGGGCTAGGAAGTACATCTTGTTAGAAAACCTTGGTGCCCGAAGACAGAGTCTGCAGCTGGGTGAGCATATCTGTCCAGTGCAGTCAGGGGAAGGCTAGTCAGTGTCCTTATCCCTTCATGTCTTGGGGAACTCGCAGTCCATCTTCTCACAATCTGTTTCCCTTTAGAGGCGTTGGTGGTATAGTGGTGAGCATAGCTGCCTTCCAATCTGTTTCCCTTCATGCATCCCCCACTTAAGGCTCCAAGCTCTCAAGCTCAAGCAAGTTGAGAGTCCTCTGACCCCTGGATGAAGCCTTCTCAGTTGTTTCCAGAAAGTCCTTTGTGAAACCCCCCCCTTGTCATCCCCCCCAGCCAGCTGGGCTTGGTGAGGTCTACTGCAGTGTGCTAGGAGCAGTCTACTAGGTCATTCTAGGACTGGCTGGGAAGTCCTGGATACTCTGCAGCCTGTACAGTTCCAGTCACAGCCACTTGATGCTGCCCCAGTCTGGAAATGAGTGGGTGCAGCTGTGTCCTGTGAGACTTTATTTGCAGAAACAGGGACAGCCCACAGATCCTCGGTCTGAATTGGTGTTCTTCATGCTGGCTGTCTGCTTTTATTTTTATTTATTTATTTATTTATTTATTCTTTTTTTGAGACTAGGTCTCGCTATTTTTGCCCGTGGAACCGCAGGCTCTCGTTGCCCGGGGTACCACAGACTCAAGCATCCCCAGCCTCAGCTTCCCAGGTAGCTGGGATTACAGGCGCATGCCACCACACCCAGCTATTTTTTTTTTAGAACTAGGTCTCGCTACGGGCCCCAGGCGGGACTCGAACCGTGATCCCTAACCCTGGCCGCTTCATAGGCTGAAGCTTACAAGCACAAGCCACCGTGCCCGGCCTGGCTGTCTGCTTTTAGACTGGATTAGTTGTGGCAACCCTGCTCCTCACATAGTACCAGGCACACAGTAGATGTGCAGATGAAAGTCTAGTTGGAGGGGACTCCGGCTCTCCCCAGCCTGAGGAGGCCTCTCCCTTTGCTATGCACCCCCAGCTCTGTCCCCAACATGCAGTTCAAATCTTATTTATACTCTTGTGACTACCCGTTATCCCATTACCGAACCTACCAGCAAGAATATAAACCACCAAATTTTCAAATAACTTTAATGTGTCTGTTTGTAAATTTACATATGTAAATACATATTTGCACAATTTACATATTAAGCTTAATGTTTATATATTTGATTATATTTGTGTATTTACATATATATAGAGAGAGCACACTATATATAACACATCATATGTGTATATATAAGTGCTTTTTTGTTTGGGTGGTTTCCAAGCTGTGTGAGTTTATTGTGCTGTATGTGCTGTATGACTTTTCAGGGGAGATATTAGGAATAATCTGTGTTGAGGTAAGTACTTACGCTGCACTGGATTTTCACTGTCCACTATATTGTTGGGGGGAAGGTACCCACATTTGTGTACATACTCTCCTGTTTATGAGCTTTTGCAGCATAGGCCCAGTTTTTGTTTTTGTTTTGTTTTTTTTGAGACTAGGTCTCACTATTTTTGCCAGCGGAACCACAGGCTCATGTTGCCCGGGATACCACAAACTCAAGCAATCCCCAGCCTCAGCTTCCTAGATAGCTGGGATTATGGCGTGCGCCACCACGCCCAGCTATTTTTTTGGAACTAGATCTCCTTATGTTGCCCCAGGCGGGACTTGAACTGTGATCCCCAGTCCCAGCTGCACTTCCATAGGCTGGTGCTTACAGACATGCACCACCATGCCCAGCGTTTTTTTGTTTTTGTTTTTGATTTTTTATTTGAAACTAGGTCACCCTCTTTTGCTTGGGGAGCCACGGACTCAAGCAATCCCCAGCTTCAACTTCCCAAATAGCTGGGATTACAGGTGCGTGCCACCACACCCAACTTTTTCTGAGACTAAGTCTTGCTATGTTGCCCCGGGCGGGTCTTGAACCTGCAGAATTAAGCTATTCCCAGTTTTGGCCTCACTTCGTAGGCTGCGATTAAAGGCACACGCCACTATGCCCGGCAACTTTGTGTGTGTTATGAACAGTGCCGCAAAGAATATTTTGGCCTGTGACCCTCAATGCACTTGAGCACCAAGTGCTCTAGGAGGAATCACTGAGGCTGGCGCTTCTGACTTCCTCCAGCCAACCCTGCCCAAAACCTCTCCAACCAGATCAGGCTCCCAAAAGCAGGGCCCAGGGGAACAAAGCTTTTCAGAGCCAGAGTCTGCTGACTCCCTTCACTCAGGCCCTTCCTGTTCCTCACCAGTGCCTCTCTCCCCAGATTCAACTGGCATGCTGGGCCGCATCGTCTTTGCCTGGTGGAAGGGGTGAGTTTGTCTTTCTGGTTTGCGGACTTCTGGCCACTGTCCCCAAATGGGTCATGTCTGTCTCAGCCATGGCTGCATTTTTAACTCCTCCTACTAGTTTCCAGAGTAGGGGAGATTTAAGTCTTTGGTGAGCACCCTGTTCGAGTGATCTGCCCAGGGTCACCTCATGGGAGTCACAGCCGTGGCTGTGCTCAGATGTGTGTTTGTGAAGACAAACACATGATGAGTTTTTCCCATCATGGAAAGACCCAGAGTTCCCGGGTTCTTGGTGCCTTCTGTTTGCTTCTTTAAGGAAGCCTGAATGGGCAATGCTTCACCTAAAACAAATGACTTTCCTCCTGAGGTGACTGAGTCAGCACTGACGTGTGGGTGGGCTTTGCTGAGTGAGTGGGGTGTAGGCTTGGGTCATCAGATATTGGGAGCAGCTGTGAGACAATCGTTTTACCCCTTAATGGTTCATGAGTTCATCAGGGTGACACTAAGTGACCCCTGAAGGTGCTCCCAGCAAATGGTGGCATTTCAGGTAGTAGTGATGGGGTGCTGGGACAAGTGTGTATACAGGGTGGGTTCTCCTGAGCCCTTGGGATGCCCCACCCCGCCCTGCCCACAGGATGCATTTTCTCCTTAAATCCAAATTGCAAACCAACCTCTCCTCTCCAACAGGAGCAAACTGGACTGCAATGCCAAGCAGTGGAGGTGAGGAGGGGCTGGCACAGAGGGAAGGGGCCTCCTCTCTTATGAAGGTCTCTTACCTCTGACCTCTAGCCTCTGATTCCCTCCCACAGGCTTTTTGCTGATATCCTCAACGATGTAGCCATGTTCCTGGAGATTATAGCTCCCATATCCCCGATGTGTTTCACCATGACCGTCTGCATCAGCAACCTGGCCAAGGTACCCACCTCTGGGGCACCCCTACACCCTTAAACCTGCTTTGGTAGTGCTATGTGTGGGCACACTTGGGGTCTGCAGGTAAGCCCAGCCCGACCCTGGATTCCAGGCCCTTGTAGAAAAGGGGAAGAAGTTCAGGTGTTTTTCTTCACACTCAACCGTATATCCTGATGCTCCTTCAGGCCAGACAGCCTCTAGGGCCTCCCATGATCTAAAACAGTACGTGGGGCCACCGGACTGGTGGGGAAGCCCTGTGCTGAGAGATGAAGGGGGGGCGCTGAAGCCAGTTTCCTGGCCAGCTGCCTTTTCTTCTAAAAAAAAAAAAAATATTTATTGAGTGTCTGCTGCATGTTTGCCCAGAAACGGTCCCTCCCACTGTTGAAAGGAAGCCACCTGTAATTAAACAGATCTGTATAGAGTTAGTGCTCCAGGCATCCCAGGTGAGAAGGATGGGGATGGCAAGAGGATTCTGCTGGGAGTCTGACCTGGCTAGGGGCTGGGGCCTGAGAGATGAGTGTCCGTACATGCTGGGTGCTCTGGGCAGCAAGCACGTGTGGGTCCTAGGCCGGCGCCAAACAGCGCAGGGTCCACGGTGCAGCTGGCGTGCGAGCTCGTCCTCCGCAGCTTGCCCTGCCTCGCAACTCCTCCAGGTAGCCCTGTCCAGAGGAGGAAGCTGACAGAGAGCTCAGCCTTCCTTCACTTGGACAGAGGAAAGGTCCACCTCAAAATCCCATCTCAAGCCGGGCACAGTGGCTTATGCCTGTAAGCTTCAGCCTATGAAGCGGCCGGGGCTAGGGATCGCAGTTCAAGTCCCTCCTGGGGCCCGTAGCGAGACCTAGTTCCAAAAAAATAGCTGGGTGTGGTGGTGTGCGCCTGTCATCCCAGCTACCTGGGAAGCTGAGGCTGGGGATTGCTTGAGTCTGTGGTACCCTGGGCAACGAAAAAAAAAAATCAAAGTCCCATCTCTCTGTTCAAAAGTACTTTAAAGTGATGTTTGTTCACTGGCAGACTTGATGTTTTGAGTGCAGTATATAACTGTTTGTGGTGGAGGACCGTCAGCTCTCGTGGCTCTGGCACTTCGGAGTGTGCACCTCACCTGCCCCTCACCTGCCTCCTCACCCCTTGTTCCCTGTCCAGGGCAGGAAACCCCAAAGAAAGCCACCACTCAGTGCTCAGAGACCCAAGATGTGGCCTCTGCCATTTATTCCTAACTCTGCTTTGGGGGCTCAGTCTCTTCATCTGTCAAATAAGGGCATAGACAGGGCCGTGAATTCTCTCCAGCCTCCTCTGGAGTTCTCAAGGACCAGCGCCTCCACCCCCAGGTACACTAACCAAGGCTGTCATCCTTGCCTTTTCCCCCTCACCCTCTACCTGCCACCTTCAGCTAAACCTCCCTTTACTCCGCTGTTTTCCCTTCTGCACCTTTCCAGCCCATTCACTGCTGGTCTCCATGTTATCTGTGCTTCCTCATTGCTAAAAAAAAAATGACCTAAGTCGCTTCCTAGGTCATCTCCTTGTATGCTTTCTCCCCCTTGGCTCTTCTCAAAGCAGCCAGTCATCCTCTTTTATCTTATTTTTTTTTTTTTTTTTTGAGACTAGGTCTCGCTGTTTTTGCCCGTGGAACCACAGGCTCACATTACCTGGGGTACCACGGACTCAAGCAATCCCCAGCCTCAGCTTCCCAGGTAGCTGGGATTACAGGTGTGCACCACCACGCCCAACTATATTTTTTTGGAACTAGGTCTCGCTACTTTGCCCTGAGTGGGACTCGAAACCACAATCCCTGGTCCCCGCCACAGCTTCCTAGGCTGCCGCTTACAGGCATGCACCACCATGCCCGGCTCAGTCATTCTCTTAAGAGTAGAAATCAAATCAGGCCACTTCCCTGCCTCCACTGCTTTTAGGATACAGAACGTAACCAGGCTTGCGAGGTTGAAGGGGTCAGACCCCCACCCGTCAGTGCAGCCTCCTGTTGTACCACCTTCATCTTCCTTTGAACAAGCAGTTTCCTCTGCCTGTGTCATAGCTTGATGACTTGTCTATCAGGTATTGACTACAAGCTTCATGTGTGCGGGGCTTGTGTTCGAGTTACAGCACAGCACCGAAATCTGCGACTGGTCTCGAAGAAAGATGCAGGTGCCCCAGGGCAGCAGCTCGCCAGTGTGGGTTTTGGACTAGCAGGCTGGTCAGGCCCTGCCTGGGGAAGAGTGGGGTTTGTTTCGGGCAGGCAGAATGTAGGCATAAAGCTGGGAGCCAGACTGGGCCTGGCAATTCAGCAGCGGGGAAAGTGCAGCCAAAGTAGACATTGGGAGGAAGGAAGTTCTGGCCTAAGGATGGTCTGTGGGCCTCCACCTCAGGCGAGGAAACTGAGTTTCCCGGGTGTCAGGCCCACAGGGTGGTGCAGGCAGAAGGAACTTTGGTTCCTTTCGGAAGAGGATAGGGAAGGTAATCGAGGGGGAATGTGGGGACCCTGATATTTCAGGGTTTTGCAGTGGGGTCGCCTGGAGCCTGAGATGTTCACAACTTAGCTCTCCCATGGAAGCAAGGGCGTCATCACCGTAGACAGCTCCTCTGACCTTCACTCTGCCTGTCCACCCAGTGTATTGTGAGCGTGGCTGGCGGGGCGACTCGTGCTGCACTGACCATGCACCAGGCCCAGAGAAACAACATGGCCGACGTGTCCGCCAAGGATAGCAGCCAGGTGAGCAGCTGTTATCAAAGAAACCCAGTGCCGGGATATAACATAGGAATATGGAAAAGCTCCTGTACTCCTAGGGATAAGGGGAGGGTGGGAGATGCACAGGAAGAAACGTGTAGCTAGTCAGGTGTAAGGATAGGGTCCCAGTAGCAACAAGACCCAGCTGATTGGTCTTTGCCCCTACCCACTACCCATACGGCTGAGCCTGGCACCAGCCCTGCCCACGCCCCTCTCTGGACAAGGGTCCCACCCTGGGAAGTAGATGTTCTGGTCACATGAAGTCCCATGTGGCAGAGCACGGGGTGAGTCCGAAAGTACTCAGCAGGTGAGGTGGCTGGGTCACTGGCCCGAGGCCTCCACTCAGCAGCTTAGGAGGCCTTCAGGCCCTCCCTTACCAACCGAAAGGTTGAAAACGTACTAGGCACCCTCATCTGTAGAGGGAGCCCTGGGAGGTCCTGGGCCAGGGAGGGGCGTAATAAAAACGCACAAGGATAATTCAGTCTCGCCTGGAGGAGAGCCCCCCCATGCCACCCCCTCTACCCTTCTCCAGGAGACGCTGGTTAACCTGGCCGGGCTCCTGGTCAGCCTCTTGATGCTTCCTCTGGTGTCAGATAGCCCAAGGTAAGCCAGGGGCAAGGGTGGGGACAGACTGGTGGGCCCCCTGGCCTACCTGTCTGCCCCATGACCCCTCACTCTCTCCCCAGCTTCAGCCTTGGCTGTTTCTTCCTTCTCACGGCCCTCCATATCTATGCCAACTATCGGGCAGTCCGAGCTCTTGTCATGGAGACCCTGAATGAAAGGCGACTCAGGCTGGTCCTGAAACATTTCCTTCAGACTGGAGAGGTGCTTGGCCCCACCTCAGCCAATCGGATGGAGCCGCTGTGGACAGGTGACCCAACCCCCTGGCCGCGAGTCCTAGATCTCCCCATCTCCTCCCATGCCTGGACATCCTGACTTCAGCTTCCCACAGGTTTCCAGCCGTCCCTGTCCGTCTCCCTTGGAGTCCCCCTACACCGCGTAGTTGCCAGGTGAGTGGCCCAGTGTCTCCCACCCATCGCTTTTGGCACCCCACTCCCCACACATGCCCCCTGGCCTAGGTCCCTTATTTCCACCCAGCAGACTTGGGGGCAGCTTGAAGGCAGCAGGGTACGTAGAGTAGATATGAAGGACTGGCTGACCGGAGGAAGAATGAATGGGAACAGCGGATGACTGGGTGCTGGGAGCATGGTGTAGTGATATCAGGTGCATGATAGTGGCTGAGGCAGGGACGAGAAGTTGGTGAAAGATTGATGAAGTATGAGTAGTTACGGCTGACGGTGTCTGTTCAGTTGCCTGGATGGTTATTCCTGCCTTTGCTTTCTCCTCCTCTCCGCTCTGCTTTTTTAGTGTCTTTGAGCTGCAACAGCTGGTTAAGGGGCACCAAGAACCCTACCTCCTTCGCTGGGACCTGTCGCGAAGTAAGTGTGCCATGTTTGCTCGGCCTCAGACCCCTCTGGGGCAGGCTGTTGTTTTTCCAGCTGCAGCGCCCCAAGCCCTGAACACTCCAAGGCTGTTTGGTGTCCTGGGGGGAAGCCCTAGAGTGAGACCTGATGCATTCAAGTTAGAGCTGCAGGCCCCAGTGAAATTGACATCACCCCTCTGTAAAACGGAGTTACAATTCCTGGCTTATTACATGCAGTATTTTATGAGGCGCAAATAAGGTGATTGTGCAAAAGCACTTTGTACGTTGGAACACACTCACATAGATTGTGACCTTTGATTACCCCTGGTGGACCATTTTTCTCTCCATCAGAGAGAAATCTCTCAAGGAAACAAGTACTAGTGTTTACTGGTTTGCTGGTTGTGTTCAAAGATGCTTATTCTTACTAGCCGTTTAAGACTGCAAGATGAGCCCAGCTCAGTGAGTTGCTGTGAACTTGTCTTTGGAAACTGGGAATTTCAGTTTAGCCAGGGCTTGGGAGAGCATGAAGTTGGAAAGGGTGAGAGATGGCCATCCATGCCAGACCAAGCCTGGGGGCAGGCAGGAAGCCGCCAGGGGTGGAAGCAAGGCTGTAGGCTAGAGGGTATTTGGGTATTTGGCATCACCTTCCCTGGTGATGCCAGTCTGTCCCTGGCTCTCTCCAGACCAGGTCCAGGTAGTTCTGAGCCAAATGGCAGGCCCGGAGACCATCCTAAGGGCTGCCACCCATGGGCTGCTGCTCGGAGCCCTGCAGGAAGATGGGCCTCTCCCAGGAGAGCTGCAGGAGCTGAGGAAGCACGTACGGACGAGTAAGTGCCTCACCATCTAGACTAGTAAAGATGTGATGGGCTAGGGGAGGGCAGAGTAGAGAGAGAAAGGGCTCTGCTGGGCTTGGGAGCCAGAGAGCTGCTGACTTTGTACCCACCCAGGTCCTGAGAAAGACAACTGGGTCATCACAAGGGAGACGCACCAAGTGTTGGACAAGCTATTCCCAAAATTCTTGAAAGGTAACATATCTTCAGGTATCTTGGCCTATGAGCCCGTCTGCCCAGAAGCCCTGCCTACCCCCCAGCACTGCCTCTCCACCCGGGAGGTGAGAGTTCTGAGCTCTCTGTGATCTTAAGTCTGGGCCTCAGTTTCCCTGTCTTTAGGATGGACAGGTTGGCATGATCTCTGAGGCTGTCGTTGTTGACAGTGCATAACCCCAGTCAGCACTGGGGGTGTGGCGGATGATGATCTTTTATTTCGCAGCTGTTCTGTCCCAGCCCTTTCCCTTGTGCTATCTCCATGAATTCTTGCCATAACCAGATGAGGTCTTAGCCTCGTTTCATGCCAGAGATTCCCCAGCAGAGGCTGAGGCAGCCAAAGCGACGCACAAAGCCTGCACCTGGCTGTGCCACCTCCTTACCGCCCCCCCCCCCAGGGTCACTCCAGAGTCTCCTCCACAGCAGTGCTGGCAGCACCCCCATGCCTCTCCCCAGGACTGCAGGACGCGGGCTGGAAGACTGAGAAGCACCAGCTCGAGGTGGACGAGTGGAGGGCCACATGGCTCCCATCTCCAGGAAAGAAGGTCTTATGAACAGCCTGGGTCTCAGGACCGGAGACTGGAGCAAAAACACTCTGACCTCAGCAGGACATGGGGACAGCAGCTTTATTTGTGCTCAGGGGCACGGCTGTGGCAGATGTGACCACCAGTCAGATGAACTGAGCCCCAGGCAGGAGCAAGGTGGAAAGCGGGGGAACCAGGGCTTTCCCCGTCTGCTGCCCACACCCTTCTCACCACTGCAGGCTCTCCACCCCCACTCATCGCAGCTCCACCAGGGCCCTGAGCACAGCTCACAGGGGTGAATGGAGCTGGTTTCAAGCGTAAAAGCCCCAGAGAAACGTGGCCACTGCCATCATAAGCAAAGCATTGAGGTTGACCACATGGGCCCAGCGTGGGTCCTCACTGATGTCCTCCAGCTGCCTGGTTGCTTCAGCCACCTCCTCCTGGGTAGGGGGTGGGGGGCTGCCTGCTCCATCCTTGCTCATTCCACAGAACCAGAGCAGGCACCGGCGCAGCAGTCCTGGTGCTGGGGCCTGGGGCTCTGGGAGGAGTTGAGGCCTCACAGTTAGTGTGAGGGAACCTGTCTCCTCCAGCTCCCTGGCCCACCTCCTAGGCAGTGCCTTACCCTCGATCTCCACTGCTTGTTCTGGGCGCCCATTCTGCACCGGGACTGAGGTTGGACCACTCAGCTCATCTGCATCCAGATCCTCCCGCTCCTCCTTGCTGTGCCGGAGACTGAAAACCAGGCGATGGAGCTGGGGAGCAGTGGAAGCAAGGGCCAAGTGGGTGTTCTGTCCACACTGGCATTCCCTGAATCCACTCTCCAGCCTGTCTGCCTAGCCCAGGCTCAGCTCACTCAGACCCTACTGTCCAACCCCTTGGCCCTTGGGCCAGTGCCAACGGTCCTCAGCTGGATGTTTCAAACTCTTGGTCCTGATCACTCCCCAGCTTTGCCACCCCAAGCCCCCTGTCTACACTGAAAAGTAGCACTTCTAGGTGTCAGCCCTTCCTGTAGTATCGGTTCCATTTCCTCCTGCCGCCCGTCTCCCCCTGTGGATTGCTGCCCATCCTTCCGGACCGTGCCCTTCCATCCTGTCCCCCTGATGCACCTGCTGCAACACAGGACCAAGCCCCTTAGGGCTTTCAGCACAGTATCCTGTCTCAGTCGCCACTCGTGGCCTGTGTCTTCAGTCCCAGTGGCCAGATCAATGATTGGGGGGATCTTGATCATCTCCCCCAATCTTCAAGCCATCACCCCAAGTAAATGTCATTTAAATAAAAACATTGTAGGCTGGGCATGGTGGCACAGGCCTGTAAGCAGCAGCCTCGGAAGCTGCGGCTGGAACTGGGGATCGCGGTTCTAGTCTCGCTCGGGGCAACGTCGCAAGACCTAGTTCCAAAAAATATAGCTGGGCGTGGTGGCACATGCCTGTAATCCCAGCTACCTGGGAAGCTGAGGCTGGGGATTACTTGAGTCCGTGGTACCCCGGGCAACATGAGCCTGTGATTCCACGGGCAAAAATAGCGAGACCTAGTCTCAAAAAAAAAAAAAAATGTGTTTGCTTTTCAAGTGTATCCTCAAACTGGACTCCCAGCCTCGTCGCACTGATGCTCAGTACAGAAAGCCTGGTCCTTCCCCCTGGGCATTGCTAGAAACAGGCTGGGGGTGCCAGAGGGCTGCCCTGAGCCACTTAGTGCTTGGTGCCCATCTGGAGGCTGGTACTTACGTGCTTGCGGGGGATGGGTGCGGTGCACAGTGAGATTAGGAGCGTGAGGAGGCCGGAGCAGATGAAGAGCACGATGGCAAAGTAGAGGTAGTGCACACCACAGAGGAAGGCCGGGCAGGATGAGGGTCGCACGCAGCTGCCCGAGCCAAAGGAGAACTCGGGAATAAGGCGGGCCAGACCCATCAGCAGGCCCCCAATCAGACCCCAGAAGGCGCCCTGTGTGGAGGGGAAGGGGTGAGACACCATCCCGCTCCTAAAGTCTGAGCTGTGCACGCGCCCCCCCGCAAGTGCACCGCACTTGGCCACTCACCTTCTCGTTGACGCGGGGCACGAAAAGTGCGAGCACGAAGAGTGCAGACACCGGTGGCGCCAGGTAGCTGGAGACCGCCTGGATATAATCAAAGAGCTGCCCGCCCTGCGCTGCCTGCACCACGGGGAGCCAGGCCACCGACACGGCCACGATGAACACCACCCAGAGCCTGCGGGGGGCGGCCATCAGCACGTCTCACCCGGGACACCCCCCCACCTCCTGGTTCTCCCTGACCCTATGCGTGCCACCGGCCCCCACCCGGGCCGGAGATGGTGGGAAGCCCAGGCGCACCGTCCTACTAGCAGCAGCTCCCGGTCGCCCGCGCGGGGCCGCAGGCGCGTGTAGATGTCCATGGTGAAAAGCGTGCTGCTGCTGTTAAAGATGGAGGCCAGCGAGGACATGAGTGCAGCCAGCATGACTGCCAGCATGAGTCCACGCAGACCTGCGGGTCGACGGGAGTCGTGAGTGCGAGATCACCAGGGTGTCCCGGGGGGTGTGTGAGGGGCAGAGGCGCAGGCAGGTCATCCCAGGGAGTCTCCGTAGTCGGAGTCTCCGTGGGCAGAGGGTAATGCGGGTATCCGCCCTCACCATTGGGCATGAGCTTCACGACCAGCCGCGGATAGGCGATGTTGGAGCAGCCCACCTCGGTTCCGCACACGCGCTTACACACCTCAGGCACCACGCACGCCACCTCATCTGTGGGAAGGAGGGGACAACACGGCTAGGGTGGACGTAGTCTGGCACCTCAGAGCCCTGAAGTGAGGACTGGGAGTCTAGTGGAGGAGCAATGGGACCCCCTGATGGTAGCTAAGATGCGCAGGACCATGGAAAGAGGAGACGGGCACCTCATCCTTGCACAAGAAAGGGGCAGAATGGGGCGCAGGGCTCCTGGGCAGGATGCAGACATTACCCGGGTAGAGAATGCGGCTGATCATGCCCGGCATGACCATGAGGAACATGGGCATCAGCTTCAAGTAGCCGCACAGGATGCAGCCGGCCTTGATGTGGGTCAGGTTCTTCCCTGCCAGGCAACGCTGCACTATGACCTGAGACGAGGGGTGTTTAAGTTACCAGCATCCAGTTCCGGATGCCGCCCGCCCCTAAGGCTTAGCCTCAACCCTTCCGATGGAGACCACGCCTCCGAATCAGCAGAATTCCGGGTGTCCCAGCTCCACGCGAGGCCTCCTCCGTGATTCGGCTGCCTCTGACGTCATCCTGGCAGGGTCCCACCCCGTTACATGTCCCTGCCCCCTGAGCACCCCAGGTGGGTTCAAGCTCCGCCCATCTCAGTTCCAAGCACCGCCCTCCCCCCTCCCCCCCCACCCCGCGCGTTTACATTCTGCCCCACCTCCTCCCAAGCACAGCCTGGACCCAGCACCTGGTCGCTGCACCAGTACCAGCCGGAGACGATGGTGAGCCCCACGAGCAGCGCGGGCCACGGCAGGTCCCCCGTCACGGGGTGCCGGAGCAGGTGGTAGGAGTCGGGCCGTGGTCGGTAGCAGGAGCTGGAGATGTTGCCCACCGCCGGATCCTCAGACACAGTCAGCGACGTCACTGCTCCCAAGTATTTGTCGAAAAGTCCCGAATACCCGCCCACCTCGTGGAAGGCTGTGAGGGTAAGGCCGTCAGGGAACCCAGCGCCCGAGGACTCACACGCCAAGATGATCGATGTCGCCGCTCCCGGCTTGAGGCTCCCCCACCTTCAACCTCTGAGCCCCTCCCTCCTTGCCTGTGCCCGTACCGTAACCCATGAGGATGAAGGCGCCCCCGAGAATGACAAAGGTCTGCACCGTATCCGTGTACATCAGCGCTGCCAACCCTCCTGCAACAGGCCTGCATCAGTGGGGACAACCTAGACACAGGCTCTCTGTGCAAATTTGGAAAAGGTGCCCTTCCTGGAGGACGGATTTCAAAAAGCGTGTTCTCCCAGCTATGGAATCTGCCGGTCAGGAGGCAGGGCGTGGTGAGCTGAGTGGCCTTGCCCCCGTGCCAGGCTCCACGTGCAGGACCCCTGGTCCGGGCCCCCGTTTTCTCTACCTCGACTATCTAACGCAGGGGGTCATTCTCCAACGTCCTGTTCTCAGCTCCACTGGACAATCCCATGCCAGAGGTCAGGTCCCTCAGGCCGGCCCGGGCAGCAGGCCAGTCCAGTCCGTTCCCCTTCTGGCCTCAGGCCGACGCTGGGATCCTCCAGTTGCACCAGGTCTGGTGAACCATGGTGGAGACTGGCTAGAGCCACGCTCCCCTCTTTGAGATTCGAGCTGCTGAACCATGGAGCGGGGCCTGCTTCCTGACGCCCCCTTCATGAGCCCAGAGAATGAACCATTCTCTGAAATTTCTGCTCCAGGATGGGACAGCTTTTGCAAATTCACACAGACACTACATATAAGGCTGCTGTCCACACGTTTAGGTCGGGATCCACCTTGAACCACATCACACCAGAACTTCTCTGCCTTCCCTTCCCAGGGAGACAAGACACCCTAGGTCCCGAGCTCACCCCCTGACCTGCTCCCTGAGTCCCTGGCACTGGTCACCTGTCACGGTGTAGACCATGGTGATGGCCAGCAGCGCGATGACAGAGGCGTAGATGTTCCAGCCCAGAGCTTGCTGAATGAACACCGCCCCCGAGAACATGTCGACCTTGGGGGGAGGAACACGTGCAGTCAGCTGGGGTTCCCATCCGCCCCCTGTCCTGCCCACGACCCTCGTGGCCACGACTGGAAGATTCCCTCACTTCCCTTGGCCTGGCCTCCGCGCCCACTGTGGTGGCAGCCCCAGAGTCCCCTGCCCCTGCCTCCGCCATGATTCCAGTGTTTCTACTTGGTCCCGCTCCCCCTTCCCCGGGGCCTTTCTGGGGTCTGACTCGGGGGTCCCGCCCTCCCAGGCCCCACCCAGCGGCCAACGCGCGAGCGCACCGAAATCTTGGTGAAGATGTACAGAAAAAGCGAGAGTACAGACAGGTAGAGGCGGATGCGGTGGCCGCCGAAGCGCTTGCGCAGGTACTGCGGCATGGTGATGACGCCCGCGGTCAGGTACACCGGTGCGAAGAGCCAGCCGAGCAGCAGCACCACGAACAGCGCCTGCGGGTACAACGCGGGTGAGATGACCCCGTCTGGGACGCTCCATGGCCCCGCTGGGAGACGGGCCCAGAGGAGGCAAGTGTAGATGACCATGGTGGGCATTTAGGGGCAGGGACGTGACACCGCCTTGGGTCCTTAGCCAGCATCCTCCTTCCCTCTCAGGCTGTGACCCGTCCCAGGAGGACACAACCCCTCCTTCCACCCTCCCCCCTCCCTCCCCTCCCCCCAAAGCTCCAGCCTGGGACACCTGAGCCCAAACACAGAAGCCTCAGCCTGACCCAATCCTTGCCAGGTGGGGCTGCCCCTCTCTCCTCTCCACCCACCCACCCACCCACACCTGTCCATCTCCTGCAGGAAGCCCCCAGCTCCTCAGCTCTCCAAGGAACCTCAGTCCCAAAAAAGTTCCTACTTCTGTAAGGGGCTTTCAGAGGCCCAGGGATCCTCAGAGGACATAATCCAGAGAGCATCAGAAAAAGCACTTTAGGCCGGGCATGGTGGCGCATGCCTGTAAGTGGCAACCTAGGAAGCCACGGCCGGGGCCAGGGATCGAGGCTTGAGTCCCGCCAAGGGCACATAGCGAGACCTAGTTCCAAAAAAATATAGCTGAGAGGGCCAGGCACGGTGGCTCGTGCCTGTAAGCTTCAGCCTATGAAGCGGCCGGGGCTAGGGATCGCGGTTTGAGTCTCGCCTGGGGCCCGTAGCGAGACCTAGTTTCAAAAAAATAGCTGGGTGTGGTGGCGCACGCCTGTAATCCCAGCTACCTGGGAAACTGAGGCTGGGGATTGCTTGAGTCTGTGGTACCCCGGGCAACGAGAGCCTGCAGTTCCACAGGCAAAAATAGCAAGACCTAGTCTCAAAAAAAGAAAAAAAGAAAAAGTACTTTAACCAGGCATGGTGGCGCATGCCTGGCAGCCTAGGAAGTCATGGCCAGGGCCAGGGATCGCAGTTCAAGTCCCTCCAGGGGCATGTAGTGAGACTTAGTCCTCAAAAAATAGCTGGGTGTGGTGGTGCGTGCCTGTAATCCCAGCTACCTGGGAAACTGAGGCCGGGGATGGCTTGAGTCTGTGGTATCCTGGGCAACGTGAGCCTGCAGTTCCATGGGCAAAAATAGCGAGACCCAGCCTCAAAAAAAAAAAAAAGAAAGAAAAGAAAAAGCACTTTACTGGCTTTGGGTCTATTCACCCCACTTCAGAGAGGGGCAAACCAAGACCTAGTGGGGAGTGGCGGGGAGTAGCTGGTCCAGGCTCACCATGGTCAAGAGCAGGACCTGCCCCTTCCCTGGGCCCTGAAAGTGGGCTTCCTGACTTCACACTGGACACATCATCCTCTCGGGATGCCTGGCCCCTCCCTCGAGTGAGAAGTCTCACTTTCAGCCTCATGTCCCCGGGTATGACCCTTGCCCGGTTCTCACTGAGGGTGGGGGTTACTGGCAAAAAGGGGGCCTCACATTCCATTCAAATCCAGCCACAGCTAAGCCGCTTGCCGCTCCAGTGCCTGCCAGGCCCACGAAGTGGCCACTGCCGATGTTGCTGGCAAAGAGAGAGGCCCCAACCTGGAGGGCGGGAGATGGGGGTGAGCCAGCTGCTTCCCTAGGGCCCTCAGCCCCGCTCCTCAGCCCAGCCCCTCTCACCGGCCACCACACCATGCTTCGTCCTGCCAGGAAGTAGCCGCCGACGGTGCCTCTGTTGGTTCTGCACATGGACTAGGGACAGGAGTGGGGAAGAGACCTGGATGGGGGCACATCTTGGGACCTCATTAGCCCCTAAACACATTCCTCAGCCTTGTTTCAGACTGAAGATTAACCAGTGCCAGGCTCTCCTGGCTCCCCACCCCAACCTCCTCCCTGGCACCCAGCGCCCAACTCCCCAAGCCTGAGTAGGACTGGATCCGACCTGGTTCTCCTGGGGGCCTTGCATATGAGCTGCTGATCAGCCACATCACAGATGGGCCAGAGACCCCAGAGAGCACGCTGTCCCTGAGGAAAATCCTCCGAGTCCCGTCCCCCAGCTAGCCCTACCCGCTGGCGGGCACACAGGAATGAGTGTTGGCTCAGAGCCTCCGTGAGGCTATCAAGACTCACTTGCCCCTCAGTCCAGTTCCTCCCTCAGAGATCCAGGCATCCTGCCCCAACCACCTCCTGGGGTCTTCTGGAGATGCCCCCACCCCGTGTTCCATATGCCCGGCCCTCAGCAGTACCCCCTTGGCTCCTCACCCACAAACCAACACCAATGACCAACAGGAAATAAGCAGCAATGACCAGGATGTCAGCAGGGTTGTCGATTAAGACGTTCTGCTCCCCCAGCCCCGGCATGGAGGTCGCCTCCGCCTCTGTATGCTCCTCCATGCTGCTGAGATCTGGCCCTCAGGGAACCAGCCCCTGGATTTCCCCAGGGGAAGGATTAATGGTTACCTCAGGGGCAGTGAATCGGCAAGTTCCCCCCCACCCCACCCCACCGCCTTGTTACCCCTCCCCAGCGTAATTTAGCTGAATCAGGTCGCATCCAGGCTGAAGGCTGGTTCGGGCAAGGTGAGCCCTCTCGGCCTCAGGAGCACTCCTTCCTGGGCCTCAGCCCCATCTCTTCTTCAGTGCCCCAAGTTCACAGTTCCTCAGCTCTTTTATCCCCTAGAAATACCCACTCTGCAGCCTTGATCCAGGGAAACTGGCTGAGGGACCCATTCTGACGAATCCAGAAGAGATCATTTGGACACAGACGACCAAATCTGTGTCACTCCCTTGCTCAGAAACCTTTCATAGCTCCCCATCACAGGAAGAGGTAGAAGTTCCTCAGCTGATGTTCAAAGTCAGTCAAGCCCTGACTTCCCCTGGCTCTTCCAAATCAAACCTAGAATGAAATCACATTTCCCTTGCCCTGTCTGGTACATGTATTTTCACATCTCCAGCTTGCAAAAGTTGTACCTTCTGCTTAGAATGCCTCCCTGCCTCCCAAATGGCCAACTCCTATTCAACCTTCAATACCCAGGCCATGTCACCCCTTCAAGAAAGACTTCTCTAACTCTTCTGATACAGTTCTGAGCTCATTATACAGTCCTTGCTTGGGTCCAGGTCTGTCTCTCCAGCAGGAGAGATTTCTCAAGAGCAGCTGATTCATCCTGGAATCCTATTGCCCAACATAGGGCTGGATATGAGGAGGGAGGGGGTTGATAAATATCTGTACAACAGCATAAAAAGGTACCTCTACCTTTCTAAAAGAATTGGCCAGATTTGGATGTCTGACTATGGCAATTATATTTATCCTGAAATGAGGAACAGAGAACAATATTTTAAGGTACTATGATAAGTTCTTTCAGGAGTATCTTAGTTTGGGTCCCTTCATTTTTTGTTTTGTTTTTGAGACTAGGTCTCATTATTTTTGCCTGTGGAACCGCAGGCTCATGCTCAGGCAATCCCCAGCCTCAGCTTCCCAGGTAGCTGGGATTACAGGCACGCACCACCACACCCAGCTATTTTTTTGGGACTAGGTCTCGCTACGTGCCCCTGGTGGGACTTGAACCGCTATCCCTGGTCCCGGCCATGGCCTCCTAGGCTGCCACCTACAGGCATGCGCCACCATGCCCGGCCAGTTTGGGTCCCTTCAAAAGCAGACCCTGAGATGAGATTTTTTTTTCAGATACAAGGGTTTTATTGGAGAGGTGATCCAAGTGAGGACTGAAGAAGTGGGGAAGTGAGACAGAGCAAGGAGAAAGGCCCATCAGGGGTATGTTGATGAACAGAGCACCACTGTGAACACCTGGAACCCAATCCCAACGGCTAGCTCTGAGCACTGTGGGCAATATACTGTAGAAATGACCCCTCAGACCAGGTATCTGGAACACAGCAATTCACTAATTGCTGCGCCTAACTGGCCAGGGTTACAGAATCTTCCTGAGCCACTTCAGGCTGGCAGGGTGCAGGAGCCCACCCCCCTGCCTCCAGCAAGCACCACCAGACAGAAACTCAGGGAGTAACTGGGAGACTGGGTGTTTGGTATACTGTACACGACCAGCCAGGGACAGGTGGGCCGAGTGCATGCACCACCAGTGACTGCTTCAGTATGATGAATTTGAAGTGCCTGAGAGAAACCCAGGGGCAGAGATCAGCAGAACTCTGGAGATAGAGGTGCTTTAAATAAAATCTGTACCACTCCCTGTGCTAACAAGGCCCTTCATGATGGGGTACCGATTTCCTCTGACCGTTTCACTCTTCCCCTTGCTGGTTCTAAGCCAGCCACACCGATCTTGTTTCCTTTCTTCCCTGATGCCAAGCTCTCTCCTATCTCTTGGCCTTTGCACTCGCTGATTCCTGAGCTTGGCATGTTCTCAGGCTCTTTGCCTAGCTGGCTCTTTCTCAACCTTCAAGTCTCAGCTTAGACATTAAATTTTCAGGTCGTCTCGGACCATCTGGTTTAAGTAACCCCGCTGCCCCCTTCTCAAGCTTAGATCTCCAGTTTTTCCCTTCTCTTCTTGCCCCTTTCCTTTCTTTCTCATTCCTTCCTATATTAAATGTTTATTGAGCACCTACACCTATTGAGCACTGGAGAGATAGGGTCAGCAAAGCAAGCATGTCATCAGACAAGCTTTCAGGAACTTCCATTCAGTTTCAGAAAGAAACACAAACGAACAAATAAGTACCTACTTGCAATAATGACAAAAGCCATGACGGGACTAGCTGTGGGTGAGAACAAGGGAAACTGTCAACTTTACAAGTAGTCAGGTAAGTCCCATTCATCCAGCACAGTTGTCCCTCGTGTGCTTGTTTGTCATCTGTCTCCCCTGCTAGACTTCAGCTCGTGAGGGCAAAGAGCATGTCTGCTTGGTTCCCTGTGGTCTCCTCAGCACATGCGCGGGCATAGTAAGTGTTCAATAAACACTTGGTGAATGAATGAACTGGGTGGGACTGGAGATGGCAAATGTGGCATCCATAAGACAAGGATGGGGTTACAAACAGGAGACAGACAGCATCCTCTGGTGAAACTATGTGGAAGGGAAAGAGCCTGGGAAGATCTACAGAAAGCCTCAGAGAGGAAAGGATCTGGAGATCTGCTCCAGGACAGGGGAGGGAACACCCACCTGTGTCTCTTGCTCACTCATGCTCATCTTGGCTGTTGGCTCCTCCTTGAGCTGGGAGGACCTGGGAGGAGCCATTATTTCCAGCCTCAAAGGCTAATTTGGATAACTTCCATCTGAGAGTTTAAATCCCTCTCTAGAGAACTATCCAGTTCAAGGCGAAGGTTCTGGGACTCAAAAAGACCCCTAAGGCTTGGGGACTCAAATGCAGCCTGAACATCCTCACATTTAAAACGTATAGTTTCACCCTTCTTTACTGGGCTTAGCTTGTGTCACCTCCTCCAGGAAGCCTTCCTTGACTTCCAATCTGATTGGAAGCCTTCTATTGACTTCTGTGTTCTTGGTGCTTTCCTCAGTCACTGCCCTGACCACACTAAATGCCTCTAGAGATGTTATTAGTCTATACTAGTAAAAAAGGGAAACTGTGCTTTAGTACCCAAATCCAAAGGGTGGCACATCTGGAGGGAGCCTCTACTCTGGGGTCCTTTGAAGAGAAGGAGGGAATTTGGGATCCAGACAAGATACTGCAGATAGAGGTGAGGGGAGATACAAATTAGATGCTAAAGAATACAGGGAGCTAGCTGGGCGTGGTAGTACACCGTAATCCCAGCTACCTGGGAGTCTGAGGCTGGGAATCACTTGAGTCCGTGGGTTTGAGGCAACCCCGGGCAACACAGTGAGACCTAGTCTCAAAAGAAAAGAAAAAAAAAGAATACAGGGTGCTGGAGAACGGGGAATGGAGCAGGAAGGCTTGATGAGGCCCCGCTTGAGCTTGGGTTCTGGCTCCACCGCTATCTGTACAGCCCGTGCAGGTTGCCGCCCTTGCCAGACTTAGACTCATCTGATATGTGACAGTCGGCACGGATGAAGCTGCTGGTATCCTCTGCCACCCGGGAGCGCCTGGGACCGGTCGGGAAGCCGCCAGCACCGGGGCGGGGCGGGGCGGGGCGG
>PVHY01015075.1:0-36796 GCA_004024945.1 Uropsilus gracilis
TGTAAGATGGTATCTCAGTGTGGTTTTAATTTGCATTTCCCTGATTATTAGTGAAGTGGAGCATTTTTTCATATGCCTATTAGCCCTTTGTATCTCCTCTTTGGTGAAGTGTCTTTTTAGTTCTTCTCCCCATTTTTTATTGGGTTTATTGCTTTGTTTTTGTTGGGCTGTAGGAGCTCTTTGTGGATCTTTGTTATCAGACCCTTGTCACTTGTCTGCAGGGCAAAAAATTTCTCTTTCTGGAAATCCTAGCTAGGGCAGTAAGACAAGAGAAAGACATAAAAGGAATCCGAATAGGGAACGAAGAAATAAAGTTATCATTATACACAGATGATATGATTCTCTATGTAGAGAACCCAGAAAAATCAACAGAAAAGCTGATTGAAATAATAAACTTATTTGATAAGGTAGCTGGATACAAAATCAACACACAAAAAATCAACAGCATTCATATATGCAAAGAATCAATCAGAAGAAGAAGAAATTAGAAAAAACACCCCATTTACCATTGCACCAAAGAAAATAAAATACTTGGGAATCAACCTAACAAAAGATGTAAAAGACCTATACAAAGAAAACTATACAACATTCTTAAAAGAAATAGAAGATGATGTAAAAAAAATGGAAAGACATTCCCTGTTTATGGATCAGAAAAATCAGTGTTATCAAAATGGCTATACTACCAAAGGCCATCTACAGATTCAATGCAATTCCAGTAAAGATCCCAATGACATATTTTAAAGAGATAGAACAAAAATTACCGAAATTCATATGGAACAACAAAAGACCCCGAATAGGCACAACCCTTTTGACAAACAGAAGAGAGAATGGACGTATTACTATTCCAGACTTCAAACTGTACTATAAAGCCATAATACTTAAAACAGCATGGTACTGGTAGAAAAACAGACAAACAGACCAATGGATCAGAATTGAATACCCAGAAATAAAACCACACATATACAGTCAATTAATCTTTGATAAAGGGGCAAAACACATACCCTGGAACAAGGATAGCCTCTTCAGTAAATGGTGCTGGGAAAATTGGATCAAAACTTGTTAAAAAATGGACCAGGATAACACCCTCACACCCTGTGCAAAACTTAACTCAAAATGGATAAAGGACCTGGAAGTGAGACCTGCAACCATAAGACACATAGAAGAAAACCTGGGCAAAACCCTTCATGAATTTCACCTCAGAAATCCATTTTGGGAAACAACTACGGCCAGCAAAAAAATGAAGGAAAACATAAACAGCTGGGACTATATCAAACTAAAAAGTTTCTGTTCAGCAAAAGAGACAATAAACAAAACAAAACAAAAAAAAAAAAAACCCAACTAACTTGCCTTCTTCTTTTTTATTTTTTTGAGACTAGGTCCCGCTATTTTTGTCCATGGAACCACAAGCTCACATTGCCTCGGGTACCACAAGCAGGACTTGAACCGTGATCCCTGGTCCCTGCTGCTAGGCTGCCACTTACAGGCATGGGCAATCATGCCCTGCTTGCCCTGCCTTCTTGCCAGGACTTAGTACTGTCAGTTTTTCCACTTTCTAATGGATATGTAGTGATAACTCATTATGTTTTTGATTTGTACTTTTTCCTAGTATCTAATGATGTTGATCATCTTGTATAGTATTTTCTTTAATAAATGTCTCTTTGTAACTTATGCCCATTTCTGAAATTGGGGTGTTTTCCTTTCAAAGGGGTTTTCAGGGTAAATATAAATCTAGTATCAGATATTTGCTTTCCAAAATTTTTCTTCTATTTTGATGAAGGTGAAACCTCATGTTTTCTTCTACACATTTTATAGTTGTATATTTACATTTAGATTTATGCTCCATTTTCATTTAACATTTTTATGGTATAAGATACATATTGAGACTTACTAATTTGCATGAATATATTGTTCTAATAACATTTGCTGGAAAGTCTGTCCTTTCTACATTGAGTTAACTTTAGATCTGTGCTGAAAAATCAATAAACCATAAATATTTGAGAGAGAGAGCGCCGAATCCTAACCACTAGACCACCAGGGAACCTAAACCATAAATATTTGAATCTACTACTGGCTTTTCCATTGACCTTGTATCTGTCCATTTCCCACTATTACATTCTCTGGATTACTTTTCTAGTTTTATAGTTTCTAGTAAGTCCTAAAATGTATGGATCCTCCAACTTTGTTGGTGGGGATAAGTAGTTGAAAAAGTTTGAAGAGGAAATCAGGGCTAAGGAAAGGTTCTAGATAAATTGACCTCACATTTCTTGTTAAAGGCAGGCCAAAGTGAACAGACATGACCGAAGATATGGTAGAAGATGAAGAATCTTAGCAAATATTGAGTGTGATCACATTTTGAGAGGGGATGCTAATAAGTCAACTTGGCAGAATTCTTCCTAAAATTGAACTATACAGAGATGAACATAGAAGCCCAAAAGTTGGACCTGAGTTGAGAAGTGGTTCCAAAAGAACCAATTAGAATTTCATTAGGAAGAGAATCTTTGTTATCATCCCTACTCATAGCTCCACTTCATTTATTTTCACTTGTGTACACATGACAGTTTGTTTTTTATTAGTATGAATTAGGTTTTACCAATTTTTGCTCTTAACAAATAATGAGCTATGAATACTTTTGTACCCATCTCTCTTTGTATATGTTCACAGACTTTAGAGTTAAATTACCAAATTATTTCCCAAATATGTTGTTCCAACAGCACTGAAAAAAGTCCTGGTGCTCATCTTCTCTTGTAGGGATTAGACATGTTATTATGGTTTCACTTTTCCTTTTCCTGTATCAGGAAACTAGTGAGGTTGAACATACCTTTATATATTGTGATGTACCCTTTGAGAATTGCCTGTTTGTATATTGTGCCATTTTCCCTTTAACTGCTAGAAGTTTTGTTTCCCCTCATTTGGTTAAGGAGTGGTTCCTTAAATATTACAAACATATATAAAACTTTTGGAACCATGTGGCACCTTAAATATGGGCTTTAAAAAACTTCAATTGATGAAAATAGATCCCAGGATGATAGCTATGTACAGGCCTAAGGAGTCAACTGGTGCAGATTAGAACAGATGAGAATGTTTCAGAAAAGAAGCTTTCAGACTCCTTAGGTTGGCTCACTAAACCCAATCTGTTTGAACATATTTAAAGATGTTGACAGTTGAAGTGCTTTGAGGATGAATTAAACTAAGCATGTGAAAAACTAATAAAATATTTTAAAGTTTATATAGGAAAGAAAAAGCAATAATATTTTAAAACATAGCCCACCATTTATATACTCCTAGTATAAACCCTGCATGTTAATTTAAATAAACCCTGCATGTTAATTTAACTAAATATAATATAAATATATTAGGGGATGGGAAAATGAGTGTTAGGCAGGCATAACCTGATAAAAGAGTTAAGCCCTCATCTTACATATGAAAAGTCATTAATCAAATAATGCCTAAACCTCAACCATCAGGTTAGCATCTTAAGTATGAAGGTGAAAGCTAAAAAAGTCAGATTGAAAATTTTAATGCCCCTAGGAGGAATAGATGAGGCATTAGAGAAGTAGAACAGTGACTGTTTTCTTTTTCACACAGTTTAACTATTTAATCTATGTGTCTATAGGTTTCTCATGATAATCAAACTAAATTAATTTTTTAATCCAACTGTATGATTGGTCGGAAACTAATACCTATCAGACTTTTATTAAAAAATCAGTAGGAACTATAAAGCCAATTCTTTTATTGGTTTCCACAAAGATGGTGCAACTTTTGTTTAATATACACTGCTTTCTTCTGATTGTTTTTCTTCTAGTTAAATATTAGCATTATTTGTTGCTTTCAATCACAGACCTTAGCTATATAAACACACAATAACCCACCCTTGGTTGAAAGCAGAACACTGTTTTTAGAAATTTTTTTTTTTTTTATTTAGATCACAACCTCTGTAAGTGTGTTTTTGGGATACCCTCCCTCCCTCTGATGCCCCTTCCATTCTCTCCAACCCCACTCTTTGTTGTTCACTAGTTGTGCTAAGTCCATTGGTCTCTTTCCTTTGGCAGTGTCCTTTCACTGGGTGAGGGACTGTGTTGTGGAACCAGGTGAACCTTGCTGTTAGATTTTCAGTCTTAAGTTTGCCTTGGGTGGCCAGTCTATATTCATTTGTGATCTGTCCATGTTTTCTTGCTGCAGGCCATCTCCTCCCATCCCATCTCCATTGCTTTGTTGCTTTTCCTTATGGCTCTGGTGTTAGATTTAGGGAGTCTCGCCCCAGTGTTGGTCAAAAAGTTTCTCTGTGAATACAGGCGTCTATGAATGGTCTTTGAAGATCATCTCCTCTACCTCCGTTTGCTGTTTTGATGTGGGATTTCCCCATCTTTGGTCACCCTTTCCTCTTCTCTCTAGTGTGGAGAGGGTGTGTTGCTCTCCTTGAAGGCATCTCCAAAAATTCCGGGTCTTCTTGGCCTGGTGACTGCATAAGTGCGCATGGTCGCGTTGTGTCTCTACCGTTTTCTCTTGTCTCGCATGCACTGGTTCTCTCCGTTCTCCATCTGCTGTGTCCATCTCAGGCTTGTGGGCTGGATTTTTGCATGACCCCTCGCACGTTCTATGTTGGGGTTTGTGTTGCACATGTTCTCGATTCTCTGAAGTTTAGCTGGAGTAAGAGTGAAATGGAAGGGGCTCCCCATCCCCCCCTCCCCCGCTTGCCCCTAACGCTGGTACCTCCCTTCGTGGGGGCAGGCCCAGATGGCCAAGCCTGTGCCCTCCCATGCTCCCCTTGGGCTAGGAGCAGAGGGCAACATGGCTTGGCCGAGCCACGCTGCAGATGGCTGACCTGTGTAAGCAGCCATCTGCTGGTGGGTGGGGCCACCTCGCCCATCCCATCCCCCCTCGGGGGCTTACCCAGCTTAGGAGGCTTACACAGGAACCTTGACCCCCTTTGCTCCCCGCTGGCCAGGGACCGGGCATGCAGACAGCCGTGTGGTGGCTGCCTGCTGATGAGAGAGACTCAAGTCCTGATTTTAGAACTTTTAAGTACGTTCAAAGACTTGGTATCCACATGATTGTGAACACTTACACCCTTTCAATCTATGAACACAGCAGAGTGCATTTTAAAAGGAGTTTACAGTTGTACATCAAACCGCATTGCAAAAAGGAGTGAATTTTTTATACATTTCCTCTTCCTTCTGAAAATTTTCTTGGTTGTGTTATTGACAGTTTTCATCCTTCCCCAACAGTGGCACTGTGTGTGTCAGCTGTCCCCACTCTTTGTGGCCACTCTGCCGCAAACACTGCAGCATGACTTTGTTAGTGAACTAATCCCTAAGTGTAGTTTATACGTGTCTTTGAAATCCACCTGGATTATAAATGTAGTGGAAATGTACTGAATCTCTACAGTGTTGAAACATTTAAAGTGGATAGACAAGGATTTGGCTGAGTTTGGAGGAAAATCTGGCCATGATCTTCACTTCCTTGATTCAATCATATGTCCCAAGTTGACTTATTTTCAAATCAGTAAGCATCAATTCTGATTATTTTTCAAGTGCTTGCTGTTACTGCTACCACGCTTAGTATATTTTTGAAGTACTTATAGCCACAAATTGCCTTTTCTGATATATGAAAATATTTTTTAGCACCAGGAGTAAAATCCTTGGTTTCTCCTTCCTGAAATAGACACGGCATTATTACATTTTCTCACCCTCTTTATGCCATGGAATTATTTTGCACAATGAAGGAAAAGAAGAATGTAGAAAAGTATTCTGAATTACATTGACTTACTTTGCTTTCCCAGGCAGTCTAAAAGTGTTGATGGCAATAGCTCAACTTAATATTACTACTTTTTTTTTTTAATGCCTTTCAGTGGCAAGCCAAAATGTAAGTTGGCTAGTGAAAGGATCCCTAGCTCTTCCAGGAGCTTCAGTAACTAGTCATTTTTGGCAAAGAGCCTGAGTCTATAAATAATCTAATCTACTGCAGATAGGTCCTAGCAGTAGAACCTATCAAAAATGATACATCGTGCAAAACTTCATCCAAGATTGACCGTATATTTGATGTCACATTTCCAAAATAGGCAGTGCGTGACTTAAGGTAAACATACTCATTTCATACAAGTGGCCATCTAGGAACAGCCAAATCATCTAGGTGGTCATTATTACCATCGTGATTCTTGTTACCTTCTGCCAGCCCTGAACATTGCCTTCCCTTCCTCCTAATCTCTTTGTCCCCTGGGACTGCTCCTCTCTGGCTCTGTATCTTTAACTGGCTCCTGCCTGGCCTGCCATTCCCACCTTAGAGTCCTTTTCAAATCCCCAATGACCCAGGTTTTATTTGTTTTTTTAAAGGAATTTTCCTCTTTGTCCTGTAGTCGCCTCTGATATGACAGTAACCGTATCTATTTCCTTTCTGTTCCCAGTGCTTTGTAGAATGCTGGTGTAAAGCAAGCTCAATGACATTTCTTGAATAAATGAGAGATGTTTTGAGTTTTTCAGATGGCCTGTTCAAAATCTTTAGTGTAAACATGAAATAAAAACACCAAGTTTCTTCTTTAAAAAAAAAACAAAAACAAAAAACTACATTCAATAAATCCAATGTGGACATCCTGTCTAGTTCATGTTAGCCAGAGCTGTAAAAAAAAAAAAAAAAGCCAGAAATTTTTTAAAAGACACATTACCCAAGACATTGTAAAATGGGGCAGTTTGGAGTTGTGGGCAAAGAGCCGACCCAAGTTGAGCCATGTGGAGTAGTAGACTAAGAACATAGATTTCAGAACAAAAAAGCTCTGGGTTAGAAAGCCAGCTCCATCACTTTCCAGCCTTCTCAAGTAAGTCACATTATTTTATTGCCTCTATAAACCTCAGCTTCCTCATCTCCCAAACAGAAATCACAAGTCTTTAGTGATTATCAGTTTTAAAACTGTCTACAAAGACCAAGTCGAGTTCCTGACACAGAGTGGTGGCAGCCGGTGGTGTGGATGACAGTTCTCGGGACTGTGGAAGTCAGCAAACCCCTGCAATTTGTTGGGAAGTGTCTCAGTATTGGAGCTGAGGGCTCTGGTCCCCATAGCTCTTGATCTTCTCTTCCCCCATATTTTTACATTCTTTAAGACCCAGGGTCTTCATTCCTCTATTCCATCCTCATCTCACCTCCTGTCTTGCAGGACCCTAAAAATGCAGCAACTACACACTAAAAATTAGGTACTTTTCATTTACTGAATTCATCTAATTCTCAAAACCATGTTTATGATGTTTAGGTGTTGTTATCCCCATTTTACAAAGGACAAAAAAGAGTTATCAGAGAAATAATAACTTACTTGATGATCATAAAACACAACTAGAAAAACTCAAAACCAGGATATATTTATATACCAGGTAAATCTGATTAAAGAATGGGTGCTGATTCTATATTTTGTCATTGTGACTTCCTTAGGAAGGAAAACAATGTAGATGATGAAATGCTCTCAAATAAATCTTAAATGCTAAAGTATTGACCCATTGTGGAAATGTATCAAAGATGATGAAGAGAACTTAGATTATTTTCTAGCAGTTAAGAACTGTGGCCTAATACACCTGTTTGCTGTCCTGTATTTCCCTAACAGAAACCAACTTGAGCGACTGATCTTGAGGCTGAACTTGGTGGAGGCCACTGTGATATGGGTTTAAAGAGTTCTGCTCTAGGTCATTCTACTTTAACATCTGTGCTTTCCTTTGGTCCAGTTTTGGTATCGTGCAGGAATTTAATAGTCAACTTCTGCCATCATTTCTCTTTTTTTTAAATTTATTTATATATAAATTTCTTTGCAGATGTTACTCCTCCACAAACAGCTGGTTATATTGAAGTCACTGATCTTCAAGTAAAGAGACTCAGATATATCCCGATTCCCAGGTAATCCATTTTCACCTTTGTTTTAGCTTATATGAAAGAGAAATAATACTTTTACAAGTACTCTGAATAAATGTGCTTTTTTGCTTCCTTAAATAACAAGCTTCTTTCTTTTATTTGCAGTTACAGTTGGTTTATATCTTGATGTTTTTCTCTATGCTTTGCTATTTTATTTTCATTTAGGAAAAAATGTTCAGATATTTCATAGGTATAGGTCTAACTGACTTTTTCTATTGGTGGTTGGTCTGTACCATTGATGAGTTTTCTCTGTCTAAAACTTTTCAGTATTGCATAAATTATCACATTTATTATCATGTCTTCATTTTCTGAGATAAATGTGTTCAGGGAATTTAAATAGCCTTTGTTTAGTATTTTAAATATGTTAATATGTATGTATACAGTACAATAACTAAAGGATCCCAAAGATTCAGAAAGGAATTCATTACCATTTACTACTTTTACTGTTGTACTGCCGTGGGAGCCAAACATTCAGACTAGCCAGATTGAAAATACAAAAAGAAAGACAAAGATGCTCACTCTATGCTCTTGAAGAGTACAGGTGTCCTCACCAGTCCCCTGGCTCTTTCTGAGTGCATCCATGTGTGGTCTACCTCTCTCAGTGTGTACTTAGCCTAGATACCTTTCTTCCTTTGTCCCCTCTCTTTTTTCTAGTCTTTTAGTCCTCTTTGGTCTAGATTGATTTTATTGCCCCTTTATATTTACACTCCTTTATAGGCAACTCAGCTCTCACAGCAGCGGTCAGAGCCTCAGCTGAAATCCCCAACAGCAGAAGGAAGGCACATTGGAAGGGAAGCCTTTCAATATAAGGGGAAGACCAGCATCACAGGAATCCAGCCTGCCTTTTTCAAAACAACAAAAGACTTATTTAATAGTTAAGCTTCTGTAAAAGATTGATGCAATGACAATATTTTAAATATAGCATGTTTATACATAAGTGTATAAACCTGAAAAATCCAAGCCCACTTAAAAATATCTCTTTGAAGTCACTAATTTATTGACTAGGTTCTTTATTTTGGTGTTGTCCTCAGACATGTGAGTTTGGCTTTTATTCGTCATGAATATAGAAAAGACTAACAAATTTTTGAGCAAATTAGTAGCCAACTTTTGGATTTTTAGAGTTTTGTGACTATAATTACTAATTTCAATTTTCTAACTGTGGGGAATAGGTGGAGAAGGAGAAAGAAGTTAGAGCAACTCCTCTCAGTCTGATTCACCTCTATTCCCATTGCAAAGATCAAGATGCAAAGATCAAGTCTACTTAGACCAGTAGACTAAGTTTGTCCCTACTGGTCTCCCTATTCTCTCTGCGTGTCTTTTGTTCTATCTAATTTCTCCTTTTTCCAGGTTATTTTTGCGTTTTTCCTCATCATTCACCAAGTCCCATTGTTTTGAGAAACTTTCGTTCTCCCAAGTTGTCTTTACTGTCTCCATGCAGAAGGAAGTCACCTGACCTTTCCAAACCTGACATTATCTTTTCTAATTGTAGTTAAGAATATATCTAAATAATTTGTTGTTTTAATCTTACTTTCATTTTGTTTGGTTAGTTCAGCACAAAGATCACAGAATTGTACTTTTGGACAAACTTTGAGAGAAAAAATTACCACTAAGTAAAAATGAAACTGGAAAGCCACATAAGTTTGGAAGAAAAAAAAAAGTGATATAATACTTAGGAATTATCCTAATCAGATGATGGACTTATACAATGAAAACTTCAAAATGTTTTAAGGAGTTAGACTATTATGTAAGGAGATAGAAAGACTTTCTATGCTCATGGACAGGGAGAACCGGTATGGTCAAAATGACTTTCCCATCAGAAGGGATAGATAAATGTAAAGCAATCCCTATGAAAATGCCAACATTCTTTAATTGAACAAATAATATTAAAGTTTGTATAGAACTGTAGAAAGCCTTGAATAGTAAAAAAATAATTCTGTGGAAAAAAGACTTTAATCTGACTTTAAACTGTGCTAACTAAAACAAAATGCTACTGTCCTCAAAAGAGACACATGAATCAATGAAATAAAATCATAAGTTCTGGCCAGGCATGGTGGCTCGTGCCTGTAAGCTTCAGCCAAAAGCAGCCGGGGCTAGGGATTGTGGTTCGAGTCCCGCCGGGGCCCATAGCAAGACCTAGTCCCAGAAAAACAGCTGGACATGGTGGCACGTGCCTGTAATCCCAGCTACCTGGGAAGCTGAGGCAGCTTGAGTCTGTGGTACCCCGAGCAATGAGACCCTGCAGTTCCACAGGCAAAAATAGTGAGACCTAGTCTCAAAAAAAAAAAAAAAAAGTCCAGAAATACTTATGTGTGTATAAAATACTTTTTTAATATTATATTATTTATTATATTTTACAGCATTATCTACTTGGGGTTCTCACACCACCTTATCACCTATGAATCATCATCTTAGTTTTTTGTGCCCTTCCCATCCCCGATTCCCCCTCTCCCCTTCTCCCCCTCTCATACTCTATGCTTCAGTTTTGCCAAAATTAGTTTAAAATTTTTCTTGTCTGTTTGCTTGTTTGTGTTCCCTTTGTCCCTCTTATAAGTGAGATCATCCAGTGTTTCTCTTTTTCTTTCTGGCTTATTTCTGTTAGCATCATTCCTTCTAGCTTCATCCATATTGACATGTTTGTCTTTTTTGATTGATGAATAGTATTCCATTGTTTACATTACCATAGCTTTCTGAAACATTCATCTATTTGGGGGCATTAGGGTTGCTTCCATATCCTGTCTATTGTAAATAGTATTGCAGTAAACATCCTGGTACAGGTGTCTTTTTGGATTAGAGTTTTTATCTTTGAGTAGATTCCTAGAAGTGGGGTTGCTGTATCAAATGGGAGTTCTGTTTTCAGTAGTTTAAGGGTTCTCCATACAGCTTTCCATAGTGACTGGACCTGTGTGATGTAGGAGCCCTGATTATACATGATAAAAGAAGATTCTTTTTAACAAATGTTACTGGGAAAACTAGATGGCCCCATGTAAAGAATGAAGTTGAATCACTCTCTAACTTCATGCACAAAAGTAAATTCTAAGTGGATTATAAATTTAGATATAAGACTTGCAACAATAAAGCATATGCTGGGAAACATTTGTAATATTTTTCATGACATCAATGATAGAGATGTTTTTGAAGACACAACCCCTATAGCAAGAAAATAAAAGCAAAAATAGACAATTGGAATTACCTCAAAATAAATACCTTTTACAGAGAAAAAGAAAGGTTAAGTAGATTAAAAAGGTACCCACTGAATGGGAGAGAGTATTCACACTGTGCACAACCAATAGTGGGTTAACATTCAAGGTCTATTTTAAAAACAAATAATTTAGCAATTAAAAAAATGAACAGCACAATTAGTAAGAGGGCAGCAGGTCTGAAAAGATAGTTCACAAAGGAGATATCCAGAAGACCAAGAGATACATGGCAAAAATGTTCATTATCAGTTTTTATAAGGGTAATGCAATTCAAAACCACTAATTTATCTCACAACACTGGAAATGCCATACATTAAAAAGACTCTCCCTGCAACCAGAAGTGTTGTAAAGAATGTGGAGAAAAAGGAACCTTCATACATTGTTGGTAGTATTGTAAGTTGGTGCAATCATTTTGTAAAGCAATATAGAATGAACTTAAGAAACTAAAATTGGAAGCACCATATCACCCAACAGTCTCACTCTTGAACATTGATCCAAAGAACACAAAACCATCAACAAAAAAATTGTCTTCTACAATGTTTATTACAGAATTATTTACAACAGCTAGGACATGAAAACAATCTGATTGCCTTCTGATGCTTTAAAGATCAAGAAATCTGATATACTCACACAATGGAATACTATTTAGCCATTTACAGTAAAATGCCATTTACAGTAAAATGAAAAGTATTTAAGGTTATTTTATGCAGTAAAGCAAGTCAGAAAGATAAAGACAAATAACAGACATAGCAAATCATTTGACAAAACAAAATACTTATAAAAAAGCTAGTGAAAAACAATAGAGAGAATTCTGAGATTGAGAAGGTGAGGAAAGGAAGGAAAGGTTAGGAGCTGTAAGACATGGTGGTAGGATAAAAAGATTTAGAATAGATAATTTATACAAGTGCATAAAAAGAGACCAAAAACAAAAAAAGTCTTTTTACCCACTTTTTAAACCCCCAGGAGATAAAAACCAAGCATAGCAGTACACAGTAACCCAGAAACAGTTTGATTACTATAACCCTTTAATAAGGTAAATGTGAATAATAAAAATATTATTCAGAAAAATATATTTACTTGCATGAATATATGTGTGCATTCTTGGAACATTGTAAATTTGTCAGTTTAATGGAATATAGTTTTCAGTCATTTGGGAAAACGTATTCTATAGTAATTGTTTGCTCATTTAAACATACCATATTTTCAAGTAACAAAATTAAAAAACAAATTTTTGCTTTTTTACATTTATAAGGTATTAATATTCCTCTTAACTTCTTCATTAACTGTAGCTTTTTAATTTAGTGTTTGTTTTTTTTCTCCTTTAACTACCTGTGTGAACCATATGTTGTACCTATCAAACAAAGAACATTGGGAATAGCAGCTACAGAGACAGTACCAGCTCTTTATCATAATTCATTCATTTAAAACTATATCATCCATCAGAACTAAAGCTTAAAGCCAGGGAGGGAAGGGGAGGGAAAGTCAAAGCAGGGGAGGGATGAGCACAAGAGATTAAGGTGATAGTTCACTGGTGACAAGGTAGTGGGATAACCTCCAAGATATATATGGATAGAAAAAAATATAAACATGTGCAATCAACTAAAAAATAAAACGATATCATTCAATAGTGTGAACTATACATATAATTTTGTATTTCTTGGTAGCCATATTAAAAGTTAAACTGAAAGTAATTTCCTTTACTAACTCAGTATATTTTAAATGTTATCATTTTGACATGTGTTCAATATAAAAATTTTAGTGAGAAATTTTGCATTCTTCCTTTCTTCTAAGTCTTCGAAAGCTAGTATACATTTTATATTTATAGAACATCTCAATTTGGACTTGCTACTTTTCAAGTGCCATGTGATTTAAAGTCTGTTCATTGTCATTATACCCTAAGTTTCTCTTGAGATTAACTGTTACCATTTTTAGCATATATGTAATACAAAGAACAATCCATCTGGGATTCAGTTTTGTTGCTAGTTGCTTACATTTAACATTCTGCTAGATATCAAGAATTTTCCATCTGATGACTGACTTTAACAGAAAATACAGTGAAACTATATTTAACAGCAGCACAAAAATGAATATATCATTTTATCACTAGTAAATACAAATATTTTTTCTCAAACTTTCATATTTACACTTGTAAAACAATACTGTTTAACTCTGATATGCAGGTATTTATAAATCTAGGATTCACTTTACTGTGAATCTATGTGTTCCTTTAAAGACCTTGTTATTCTATAGAAGGGAAAGTTGCATTTTATTTTTAAAGGTGAAGAGATTCTAGATCTTTACACAAATTATAGTAAATTCCTAATTTCTTTCCTTTTTTGACATATTGAAGAAATTTCCCTTATAAATTTAAAATATTTTGATGGATAGTTAAATATACAACCAGTAGATACAGTGCTCGGTAATATATACACCTTGATTGTTCTTGGATGAATTCAGACATGATAGTTTATGTTGGTAAATTTTATATTCTTAAGTAGCCCTTTACTTTCACTTTATATTCTTAAGTTACTCTTTACTTTCCCATCCTACTGTTATCATCGACTTCATTGGGAACATTTTTTTTAGCACCTCTGTACCTTCGAGCTGTCACTCTGTGTTTAGTAGCTACTAAAACATACTGGAAAAGGTCTTGATTTTCTCTTCAATATAAAAATTTATGTAATATTTAATGGTTTTCTCAAATCTACCTTGGTAGTTCATTATGTTTTCATTACCTGATCAGATAATTTCTTTAGACCATTCATTTCATATGAAAAACAGCAGGTGCATTTAGAGAGACAAAACTGGTGACTGGAATTTATGATCTGTGTTTCTTTTGTATAGTAAAAGCTTTAGAGACAGGAAGTATACAGTTGCATTCCTTAATGTCGCAGTCCAAAAAATCACTTATAGCCTATACAGGAAATAGGTGTATGTGTTAAATACATAATACAAGAAATGTACACACTGTTGGTTATGACTTTCTAAGTTAGAGAAGGTGAATATCAAATACAGATACAGTAAAAACATACAAACAAGATGTCAGTTTCAGCACTGACCTTTGAACGACTCCAGCACATGGGAGTGTGAACTCTGAGTTGGCTTGATATTCCGTTCTTTCTGACAGTAAAACTGGTGTTATCTGGGATCACACTACAGGATTATGTAAATACCAAGACAAAACTGCATTATTTTTCCTTACAAGTGAATCTGTTGATACTTTTAATTTGCTGACTGTTAAAATTCTTTTCAATAAGTTAAGGAACCCAAATCAGGATACACTAACTTCATTACCTGAACTACGGGTTGATTGACTATTGTAATTTCTTTTTCAGCTCAGAATCTCTCTCACCATATACCACATGGCTGTCTACTATCTCAGACACAGATGCACTCCTGGCTAACTGGGGCACAGGTGGTGTTGTTACTGTTGACACAGGAGGTCGCGTCAGGCTCTGGGAAACTGGACTTGAACATCTGCAGCGATCACTCATGGATTGGAGAAACATGATTGGACAAGAAGGTGAAAGAGATATTCAGGTACCACTTGAGTTGATCTTACTTCTTTGAAATACACATTCAAGTATAAACTTGGTTTTATATGTCACAGTCATGAAAACTTAGGTCCAATAATTTGAACATAGTTGCTAAAGTAAAATAATTTGGAAGCTCTTAATTGGAAAAAAAATTGATTGTGAAACTATAAAAATGGATATTATTTTTCCTGTCAGTGCTCAAATACATAGGCTCAGGTCACAACATGCGAATACCATCATCAACTTTTATTTTCTAAGCTTAAGTTTAATGAGCTTCCAGCATCACCTTTGCATCTGTTCTCACTTTTACTTCCATCACTGTCAGCATGTGTGCAAGCTACCTAGGAGATAGAAATACTGAGGATCTTAATATAAAACCAAAATCTTCAGGCAGAGAAGGTAAGCAAAACTATGCATACAAAAGAGATGTGTTTTTAACCAATGTTCTTTTTCTGGAAAACACAAGTTTAACAGTCATAGTAAATAGACCCTGGAAAGAAAGTCACCAAAAGATCAGGTCACCAAAGTGAAAGGAAACTCCACAAGTGACTCAGAGTCACCATTTGATATAGTTGCTATCTGGCGCTAATGTGAACAGTGAGGAAAACTGCTCCCATAAATACTAAGGCATATCATAAAATGATTTCTTTGTAATGTATTCATTTTCATTTTTATCCAGCAAAAAGGAGGGAGGTTTCTGCTAGTTGTGTTTTTCTGCAAAGAACCCATTATAAGAAATTTCTACCAACCATTACGTTGACACCTGGTTAATAATTGCTATTTTAAAACACATAAAAGGACAAGTAAAACTTAAACTTAACAAACTGTCAGCAAAACTGAAGCATAGAGCAAAGTGGACATAAAATCAGGGGAGGGATGGGCGCAGGAGATTAAGGTGATGATTCACAGGTGACATGGTGATGGGAGAACCTCAGGATATACAATGATTTATATACAAAGAAGCCCCTCCCCCCAGCTAGTAAATTCACAAATAGGGTTTATTTGGAAACAAAACTAAATATGGATGGGGAAAAAATTACTATTTTATGTGGTTATTTTTGTAATTTTCCTTAAATGAGAACTATTTATCAATATTTATAACTAATTGATATGAATTGCTCTTAGAGTCTTAAAAGCTTATAGAAACATTGAAAATCACAAACAGTGTATGCAAGTAACCTCAGATTCTCTTTAAAGGATATAACTATATTACTTTAATTAAGTTAAAGCATATGTATTGCTCTAAAATAAATATGCCACTAGTTTAGTGACTCTCACAGCAACAGACTGCATGTTGGTCACTTTCCATAACAGTAATTAGAGAATTAACTATGGTTCTGATTCTTTTATTACTCTAAACTCTAATTTCTTTTCCCTATCAATTAAGCTCTTTAATTACAGTGATTCATGCTTAATAGTAAATATTATTGTATTTGCATATTTTATATTTCACTTCCATCTCTCATGTGATACAGAGAACAAAGGTCATGTTTTTTCTATGGGCAGATTTATGGACTAAATCAAGTTTATCTTTTAAAAAAATATGTATTACATCATTATTACTTTTGGACAGTATTTGATTTCTCCCCTTGAATGTAGTCCCTGTAGTTCTCTCACAACCATGGCACCATGAACTATCACCATAGTCCTTTGTGTTCCTCCCTCCCGTTTTGACCCATCTCTCTCCCTCACCCCTTCTGGATGCCTCGGATATGTGGTCAGCTCACAAGTTTTATCTTTTTTGTGTCCCTTTGTTTGGTTTCTCAATATTCCACATATATGTGGAAACTATTCAATATTTATCTCTGCTCTGGACTTACTTCACTTAGCATAATCACTTACAGTTCTACGTATGTTGCCTCAAATAGCATGAGTTTATCTTTTTTGATTGCTGAGTAGTATTCCATTGTGTAAATGTACCAATCGTATTGATCTGTTTGTTTTGGGGGTGCATTTAGGCTGTTTCCATATCTTTGCTATTGTAAATAGTGCTGTAATAAACATTGGACTGCAGGTTTCCTTTGAATTAGCGTTTTTGTATTCTTTGGGTAGATTCCCAGGAGTGGAACTGCTGAGTCATATGGTAGATCCATTTTTAGTGTTTTGAGAAACCTCCATGCAGCTTCCAGAATTGTGGTTTTGATTTGCGTTTCCCTGATTATAGTGATGTTGAACATTTTTTCATATGCCTTTTGGCCATTTGCACTTAGTGGAGAATTGTCTTTTTAGCCCTTTTACCCATTTTTTAATTGGGTTGTTTGTTTTTGTTGAGTTATGTAAGCTCTTTGTAGATCTTTCATAGCAATCCTTATCAGTTGTATGGTGTGCAAATATTTTCTTTTATTCAATGGGGTGTCTCTTTGTTTTGGTTGTTGGCTCTTTTGCTGTACAGAAGCTTTTTAGTTTGATGTTGCCCAAGCTGGAAATGAGTCCTCAAAGATGTTTTTGAGGATT
The DNA here is from genome assembly GCA_004024945.1 of Uropsilus gracilis. NCBI lineage: Eukaryota > Metazoa > Chordata > Mammalia > Eulipotyphla > Talpidae > Uropsilus > Uropsilus gracilis. Next base: position 17,072 of record PVHY01015075.1, read on the forward strand.
GTGTAATGGAGTTTTCTTCAAAGTTTCAGGTCTTAGATTCAAGTATTCTATCCATTTTGAGTTGATTTTTGCGCATGATGTGATATAATAGCCTAGTATCATTTTCTTACATCTGGCAGTACAGTTTCCTGAGCACCATTTATTGAAGAAACTTTCCTTGTTCAAGTGTATTTTCTTTGTTCCTTTGTTTTAGAATAATTGAAAATATATGTGTTTTATTTCTCAGCTTACAATTCGATTCCATGAACCTGACTACAGATAAAATCTTAGGAAGGTCTTTTAGTCATAACTTTGGTAAATGTTCTTAACTGCTGCAAAGATTAACTCTTATTTCAGCTCTTCACTTTCTAGTGACTCCCCCTACTCACCTGTGCATCTCTGTATGCCTAGATCTTCAAATGATGATTGGTACAGATAGATATTTAATATGTTTGGTTAAAGTAACACTCATGCACTAAATTATATCAGTTATTGAAGCTATTTGATAACAAATGGAATGCTCTTAAACTGTCACAAATTATTAATGTTTTTATGTAACTGAATTTAGTATTTATTGAGCAATTATATGTGGTCATTAAGGTAGATATGAATGGAATTATAGTATGTAGCATCTAGCATCAAAACTGTATTATACAATGCATAATATGACCCTTCCTTAAACCAGACATTTTTTCAGAAAATGTTTACCTTTATGTCTCCAGTTAAAACTCGGCTATAACAACAGTAGGACTTACGTAGTAATGTTACATAATTCAGAATTCAAACAAGTTCCATTTGCAAAATAATGTTATCTGTAATAAATGTTATCTGTATCTTTTTCTAAGATTTCTTGATCCTTTTGGTTACCATTGAACATGCAATTTATATGCATACCTTGAGAAACAAATTATCCAAATTGTCTTCCTTTGTTCTATCTCCTTTTCCTTCTGGCTGCTTGGTAAATAATAGGGCAAACTATTTAATTGCTCATATTTGTTATTTACAAGTGCTTTGCACAACTGGATATAAATTTGAATCAGGAGCAATGATAATAGCAAGCAAAAATGAACCTTTAACAGTTTCCTTCGTATATGATCTTACAAGGTATTCTTTACTTATGAATCAATTATTCTACTTAAGTCTGCTCCTGATTTGGGGACTTGGAAAATGCCTTTAATAAAAATAATGAATAAAAGAATAAATACTACGTATCATTTCTGAATACTGATGGCTCCCCCACCCCCTAATAGATAAATAGTCTGATCTCCATCTAGTGGCCAAATAGACTTATTTTTCATAGAAATTTAAAAGCCTGCTTTGTGCTTCAGTATTTTGAGGCTGCATAAGCCTACTGGCATGGGAGGTTTACACTCATCTATCTTGCATGATTGGTCATGAGATACTTCTTTAAACAACAGTGAAGCCAGAAAAACAACCTGCCATGCCATCCCAAACTAAGTGACCCACATCTTTCCCAGTTCCTTTGCATGCCTGCAAAAGAGCTGTTTGTATTTGGACAAACTATGTCAGTTATGTCCTTTATTAATAACTTTTATATTTTTGCCATATTTAAGATGCATAGAGTGATTAACTTTGAATCCATTTGTACTTCTGTTTTTGTTTGAGTCATTGGAAGTTTTCTTTAGTGAGTCCTGTCTGCAAGAGAGTGTTTATTGAGCTCTGAATATAAAATGTGTTCATTAATTTTACATGCTTGATAGGAACATGTGTTTTCTTATAGTAAACAAGTATAACAACAAAACTTAAAATACCACTGTAACTATAATTCTGAGAGCCTTTTATTAAGAATCCACATTTATTGTTTTTAAGCTTCATATTTTCAGAAGTATGTGTTAATTATAAGCCAAAATTCTCCTGAATATATCACATAGCTTTCTGTCTAAAGCATATTTGTAATATTTTTAGTTACATTTGAATACTTCCCAAGAAGGCTGTCAAATCTACATAAGCAGTCTTTCTCAGAAATCAAAGCATCTTCTTCAAAAGACTCCTGGTGACCATATTTGTGGGAACAAAACGGCTAAAAGGTTACAGTTTTCAATCATTAGTTTGTAATTTCAGGAAACTAATTAGAAAATAAATCCTCTATAGATTATTGATAGAATCTCTTTCAGACATTTCAGTAATATTGCCATGATTGTATACTTTTAAGGTGAATAGAATCTTCAGCCTTTGTCTAGAACTATTTCATGACCTTTTAGTTGACATAGTACCTGGTACACAGTAGATGTAATAAATATTTGAAAATAGAGAGAGGCATGGACAAAAACACACAGAAAAGGTAACTATATTATGCCTCACTGATCCTTTACCCTTTTTAAAGGAAAAATTGTCGGAATAGGAGTAAATGTAATGTGCTATAATTTGATAGCTAAGCTTGGGTTTTTTTCTTTAACTACCAGTGAACAGTTTCTAGTTTTCTAGGATCCCAGTATAATGTTAAGGATTACTCTCAGTTTGGGAAACCACTAGATTCTTTCATTGGCACTCTATTGGTAGGTTAGTTTATTTTTTTTTAATTTATTTTTATTCTTTAAATCACAACCTCGGTAAGTGGTTTTGGGGATACCTCCCCATCCCTCCTCCCTCTGGTGCCCCTTCCATTCATTCACACCCCGCTCTTTGTTGTTTACTAGTCTGTGTTAAGTCCATTAGTCTCTTTCTTTCCTGTGGCAGTGTTCTTTCTTTGCATGAGGGATTGTGTTGTTGAAACCAGTTGAACCTTACTGATAGGTTTTCGGTCTTAAGTTTGTGTTGGGCAGCCAGTCTGTATTTATTTGTGGGCTGTCCATGTTTTCTGTTGTAGGCCGTCTTCTCCAATCCCATCTCTGCTGTTTTGTTGCTTTACCTTATGGTTCTGGTGTCAGATTTAGGAGGTCTCGCCTTCCAGCCAGTGTCGGTGAAGAAATTTCTCTGTTGACACAGGCGTCTGTGAATAGCCATTGTAGATCGTCTTCTCTGCCCCAGTTTGCAGCTTTGCTGTGGGACAGATATCCAATCCCCATCTTTGGTCTTCCTCTCCTCTCCTGTAGTGTGGGGAGGGGACCTTGCTCTCCTAGGAGGCATCTCCAAAATGAAGTCTTGGATCTTCCTCACCCAGTGAGCACGTCGGAGTGCTCCCTGACATCATGTTTCTCTTGTCTTGCATGCACTGGTTCTCTAAGTTGTTCATTGACTGCATCCAGCTCAGGCTTGTGGGCTGGATTTTTGCATGAACCCTCACCCGTTCTGTGATAAGGTCTGTGTTGCACACGTTCTTGTTCTGGGCTGCAGGCGGCTGCCCTGTGCACAGCCACCCACTGGTGGGTGAAGCCACAAAAGCCCCACACTGATCCCCCTCCTGGGCGGGGGCTTACCCAGACTCCTTCGTCATCTTTGCTCTCCACTGGCAAGGGAGCTCCAACGGCTTAGGGACCCGGGCATGCAGGCAGCCTTCGAGAGCCTGCCCACTGGTGGGTGGGACTCTAGGTTAGTTTTTTAGTGCATACTCTTCAGATTCAACTTGGAGATTTGCAATCTTTGTTCTTTTTTAAGGATCATGGTTCAGTAAAGAGCATGGTTCTTTACTTTGGTCAGTAGCTCTGAAAATACTTAACACTCTGATTCAGTGATGTTAATACTCCCTCTATGACTTATGTCAAGTTTTCAAAGGTTAACTTTGCTCTGGAATTCCTAACCATTTAGCAATCAGCTCTTGCAAACTGGTACAGTCTGGTTCCAGCATGCCACTGATTTGATTAAGCCTTTAGCCAACTCCCCAAGGAGAACTACTTCAGAAATGAGGCAATGAAAATTTGGATAAGGAAAATAAAGGTGGGGGGGGGGAGGAATACTTAGTACACAAATAGTGGATTGGTGTCATGTTGTCTCTGGGAAATAGAGAAGTTTACAGTTGTCCAATTATATACATTGGCAATGCTTGTCTTGAACCAACAATTGGGTTTGAGCAAAGAATTGGAAAGGTATCTGCACTTAAGTAGAATGACACTCTTGGCTTCATGCATAAGATCCTCTTTCTCTATAAACACTGTATTTCAGAAGAAAGTTGCCAGTTGATTTTCACATTCTTCAAGAAATAGTACTTCCATTGAATAACAACTTTACCAATTATTACTAAATCCAACTATAATGAAATGAGTAATCATCTTCCAAGAGAAGTGGTTACAGTTTTCAGGAGACCCCGAGTTTTCATTAAGCTTTTGTGCATATCCAGAAAGAATGGTAACCCTATAAATTATAAAAACTGTAGGTTTTATAGAATTTTAAAGTGACATTAAAAATGGAAATAGATTTATACATTGCTTAACAACAATTTGTTCAGCGATGGGCCATATATGCCTTGGTGGCTCTCTGACATATCCTAGGCAGACTGTAGGTTACACCATCAAGGTTTGGCTAAAGTACACTCTAGGACAGCCATATAACAAAATCAGCCGTGGAAATATTTCAACTCCTTTTTCTTATGACCTATCTTAAGATCATTATTTTATATGGTACTATACCCGGTGCCTATTTTTTGCAATTTAATCAAGTCAGAAATGATCTTAATACTTATATAAAGTATAAGGAAAAATTAATTCTAAATTGTATCTGTTATAAAATTAATATGTCAAATACAGTGGCTTTTTGTTAATCAAGGGCTCTAGGATTTTCATAATTCTGAGCTCATCGTATATATATGTGTATATACTTAGAAGTAATCAACTTATCACAATGTAGAAATAAAACCTTGCTATATTTCTAGATAATCTTATCATTTTATTTATAAGTAGAATAGCTTATTATTTAAAGGCATAAAATTGTACATGACCAATTCATAGTCCACTTTTTATGTGCTCATCAAATTATACTCTCTAATCCTCACTTTCCAATTAAAATATAATACCATCATATCTTACAAAGTTGTTTTAAGATTGAACTCCACTAGTGAAAGCACCAAATCAGAGCTCAATAGACAAATAAATATTAGAAGCTTTAAATTTAAGTAATATTGGACTCCAGTATTCTTTAATGTTTACAGGGAATCACAGCCGAATTTAAAAGAAGCAGTGTAACTCAAACACCTAATATTAAATCATGACCCAATGAATTATATGATTCATCATCTAAGTGTTAAGATGTGCAATTTGTTTATAATCCTGTTTAGAAAAAGTTTTGTCCAGTCTAAAAAAGGACTTGAAAAAATGGTGTGGCCTGAACATGTCAGCTTTAAGAAAAGCAGGAAATCAGTGGGAGAATCATTGTCAACAGAGGGTTATAATGCTTAGTCTAACTCCAAAGATAAATTATAACAGGAGCAGAAAACACACAACAAAATATACATCATCTTTTGCCTGAGTCCTGAGAACATTAAAAAGCAAGTCATATTTGGAACTCTTTTTATCAGTTCTTCTATATGCAGCCTTACAACATTCTGAAAATATCTTTTTATTTTCTGTTCCTTAAAAGCACAAACTGAAGGTGCCATCTCTAACCTCTTGGTTTGAATAGTCCTACTTAATCTTTCAGTCTTTCATTCAATTAATCAACTTTTGTTGAACTTTGGACTTACTAGACTAAAGAAATAAATAAGACACAAGCATAAACACAAGGGTCAAGTAGAACTATAATCAAAATATGATGCAGTGTGGCAAGAGAGTGATGTAACCATGAGTATCGTTTCAGATGATAACACAGAATAATTGAATAAAATAGCATAAGTGTACTCTACCCTGTTTCTCCTACTGAATTCACAATAAAACCTAGATAAGATGCAAAGAATAGTTAGTTGAGGTATCTGAAAATTTTTATGATAATTAGTATATAAAGGAAAAGAAAATTTGAACTGCCATTTTTCTTCCAGAATCTCAATGCAGTCTAAAAATGGAGGCGGGTACTATCAGCAAATTAGAAATAGAAGGGAGCATCCTCCCACTCATAAAAGGCCTTTGCAAGTACTCTGCAGCCAGCACTAGACCTAATGGTGAAAGACTGACTGCTTTTCCCTCTAAACTTACGAATAAGGCAATGCTGATCATGCCTATCTCTCCCACTGGCAGTCAAACTAGAAGTCTTTGTTAGCATGACAAGGAAAGTCTATAAAGGAAATAAAGATTGGGAAGGAAAAAATAAAACAGTCCCAATTTGCAGGAACACAATTGCTTGACTGTAAAATCCTATGGCATGTAAAAACAACAAAAAACCAAGTCTTCTCAACTAACAAGTGAACATATTTCTATATACTAGTAATAACTCAAATGCAAATTTTAAAAATTAAAGTTTCCCCACAGCTCCTCTAAAAATGAAATACTTAGGAATAAGTGTAATCAATATATGTATGCTCAATGCTATAAAACATGAATGAAAGAACACAAAAACTTAAATAATAATAGAGATATTTGAGTTCATAGATTGGAGAACTTGACATAATATAAATTTAACACAATTCCAACCAAAATCTCAGCAGGATTTTTTTATTTGACTACAGGAAAGCTCATTCTAAAATTTATATGGAAAAACAAAGGGACTAGAGCAGCCAAAGCAATTTTATAAAAGAAGAATAAAGTTAGAGAATTATATTACCCAATTTTAAGATTTACTATAAAAGTACAATAATGATGGCAGTGTGATGTTGGCAAAAAGATAAATACATAAAAAATGGAACAATACAGTGTTCAGAAATAGACTCACATATGGTCAATTAATTTTCAGCAAAGGTGCCAAAGTAATTTAGTAGAGATCAGATAATCTTTTCAACAAATGGTGCTGGAACAAGTGGACATCTACATTAAAAGTAAACAAATTTAAAAACGTATTGGTTAAAAACTAGATGACCAAGTGTCTCAATGACTGCTCATCCAGTAATACAAGAAGACAGCAGTAGATGGCACCCGCCATGTCATCATTCATTGTTGCTCTTATGTAGACAGTGTGAAGCTAACTCCAAATATTTTTAAACTCATATAGTGAAGAAAGCTAATTTCACTAGAGAGTTTGAGGGAAGTTTCGACCTTTGGTATTATTGTAGGTATAAGGAAATACTCCAAGAGATATAATTCACAGATGGAGAAACAGACCTGAAGAGGTTAAGAAACTTGCCCAAGATCACACTACCATTATGTGACAGAGATCTTAAAAAGTACACTTAAACACTACTTGACCGCCTAGGCAGCTTTATCAAATTTCACAATTTAGTCAACCTATCCAGAATGCTCAGAATACCTTCCAATTCCAAAATCTGAAAGTTTTAGTGGAGTTAAACTTCTGTCTCTAGATTATATTGGTCCCCGTGGATGTCAGTGTTTCTGAGGAGCCAAGGAATATTTTGTAGAAGGGAAGAACCCTTTTGGAGTCGCCTTAGCCTCCTTAGTATTTCTCATAGAATGAGAATTCTCAGTGATTCCTATGCCATTTCTTAAATCTCTGGAAGTATTGCCTTTGATAAATACATAGGTTAAACTGTTGTAAAATGTCTGTGCTGTTCAAGTGAAAAAGACAGCAGGATCTGAACTTGGTTTCTAGGAAAGCAAGTCCACTAGCAGGAAAGGGGTAAAAAGAAGCAGCTGCAGTGGCCATGGTCCATTGAGCTAACTAGGGATTCCATCATCACCACCAGACAACTTTATATCTGTGTAACAATGATTCATCAACCTTTCTTTCTCTAGCTAACGGTTAACTCTCAAGGGTCTCTAGTGCCCATTTAGGAAATGGAACATTGATGACAGGTTCCACACATGACCACTGCTTCTCCTAGAGGGTGTAGTTGAATCACTAATGAGATATTTAGATGAAAACTGGTGCTTCTTTAATTTAAGAAGGGTCATCACCAGTACCAGCTAGCATGAAAGAAATAGCACTCTGATGGTGGGAAGGCCTAGGCTCTCCCATTATCTCAACATTATTTTTTTTAACTGTTTATTGGAAAGCAAATGAACCTCAAAAAAGCAGGGCACAGAGAAAAGTAGAGAAACTATACTTTTTGACAAATAGGTTATGTTAATTAAATTCATGGCCTTTCATTTGCTAGTGCTTAACCGAGATCAGCTTTTAGAACGGCTCTAGTTCCATAAGTTGTCTCCTAATTTGGTAGCACTCTAAATGTTTAAACTATATGAAAGGGCATGAGACCAGGATAGGAATGGCTTTCTAAAGCTATCTTCACTTGAAACTTTGTAAGGTTTACCGGTAGCAGGATTGAGGTAAAAGAATAGCGCAGCCCAAGTATTTTATCCATTATCAACCACCTAATAATGGAGCCATTGATGTTCTCCACTGCTATCCAAAGAGTGCATTGCTTGGGATCCCAGAGAGGAAGTATGCCGCTTCTGGTGTGGAAATGTGAATTCCTCAAGGCAGAGAAGAAGCCCAACTAGAGTACAAAGGCCACAGTAACTAGACTTCCAAAGGAGAATGGTTTTTAAGAAAACCAATTTAGAAAGTTGGTTTTCTTTTTCAAATTGCTCTTTTCTGATGATTCCATTTAACCTCTCCAGCCATGTCAGTGTACCCATGAACTCGCTCTCGCTATTTTTAAAAATTAATTGATTTACCAGTAACTGTCTGCACATGTATAGTGAAAACTCTAGGTATCAACTTAGTTTGTACAAATGAATGCCCTTTCAGCATTCCCAAGTTTCCAATGACAGTTGATACTTAATGGATCCAAATATATCACCTTTTCTGGTGGGAAGAAAATTTTCCTGTGTTGTCATTATATCTGCAATCTAAGAGCTATTATATTATTCTCAATTCCTTAAACGCTATGTTGGTTCCATCAGATTTCTAGTTGGCTTTCATATAACAGCATTGTTTACTCTAGACCTGGCTTCAGAAAGGTCATCAAACCATAATTTCCTAGGGAGATGATGGTGATTCAAGCTGTAGAATTTTTTGTGTTGTTGGCAGGTGTTCACTATTGAATTATCAAAGTTATGGACAAACAATAGATATTTGATTCCCCTAAGAATCAGCAAACCATTCTCACCCAATAAAAATGCTTGGGTTGCACCTTTGTTTTATTTGTGTATTTGGAGAGTTCAAAGGAGGAGAGGGGAGTGCATCCTGAGTATTCGAACAATCATGACTACCAGGTAAAACTGTGGATGGACTTGAATCATCACAGCCTCGTAACCTAGGTGCAAATACCAGAGCAGCAGTGAGCAAATATCACAGCCAGTTTGACAGGAACACAAAGCCCAGAGGGCAAATCCAGGCTCAACAACTATCTCTAGGAAAATGGAGAGTGCATAAGGGCAGATGCCAGAGCAGGAGCTGGGTTTGCAACCTCTGGAAAGACTGGAGGATTTCAGAAGCTAGTGATTTAGTTTTAGCACAGTCCTGCTGGCACAGGGCATTTTTAAATGACCCTATAAGGAAGCTTATCTACCAGGTAACCCTTGGTCTGTCTTCAGTGTATCCTTCAGCATGTTACAAGTCAAACATAACTAAAGCAAACAGTATCTTTGGGGGAAATCTTGCAATAAAGAGTCACCTGAAGACAAGGCTGTGTGAAGGCCAATGAGGTTTTTAGGGTCCCTGAAGTCAAGGAGTGAAGGGTATGTTTGGTGTTCTGACAAAAAACCCTGAGTAAAGCAGGACAGCTATGAAGCTGAGGTATTGGCCAGGTATGCTTTGGTTGAGAAAGAGAGAACTGGGAACATGGAGGCAGACATTTTGGGTGTTTCTGGTTTGGCTAACCTAGCCAGTGGCAGATCATTGAATGAATCAGGATAGATTTAAAGGAGAGAAAGGTGAGACATATTAAATATGCTAAGTTTGAGGTGATCATGAGCTATCCCAGTGACAGTGTGCAGTCAATAGTTGGAAGTACATAACTAGATTAGAACTTCACACTAGGGAGAGTTACAGTGATTTTGAACATGGAGGTTTTACCTTGAAAATGGTTCAGTGCTAAGGAGAATAAAGAGATAAAGTAAAATGATGGGGACAAATAAACCTCATTTAAGAAATATGAAGGATGAAGGAGGCCACAGATTTCATCAGGAATCTTGAGCTCATAGAGTAAACACTGCAAGCAGAATTCAGGCTCCCACGTTGAAAAGAATTGTGGACAATCAGTTATTGAAACTAAATGGTGGCAGACATGCCCAAGGAATGTGGCAAGGATTTGATACCTTTATGACTCTGTCAATAGCTGAATGTATAAAGACACTAATGAACAGGCAACAAAAAAGCATTAGGATAGTGGTAATATGAGGAAATAGTATCATCTTGTTAGAAGTCTTGTTAGAAGTCAGCATGTTTACCAACCAGTTCCCTCCACTTTCCACAGCATCTTTTTGCTATGATAAAAAAATTTCAGTTATGTGTATTTTTTTATTGAAATATTTTGTGACATAAACTCTTGTAATCTCTTGTAATTGTAAAAAGAAAATGCTTTCTCAGATACTCTGAACAAAGAAAATAGGTTGTTAGCAATTATTTTCTATCAAGAACTGTTGCTGTTTGAGACCAACTTGTTCAAATGTTTTTATATAGCAAAGTCTTATTAAATATTAAAAAAAAAAAGAAATACATGTTTCCAAAGTATATGCTCAGATACATGCTGGTTTCTCTTCAAGTAGTATAAATCTTTCACCATTTATAAATATATATTCTAAGGACCACCACCACCCCCCCTTTTTTTTTAAATGAGAAATCTATGTTCAAGCTGTGAGATGATACCATGTAGCTTAGTAGCCTCTGAGAGGGAAAATTACAACTAGTAAATAATCTGACTTTGAGAAGTCCCACATTAAAAAAAAAATCCTTTTTAATTTAATTCAGTAGTCCCCACATGTATTTAAATTGATGCTTTATTATAAACATTGAAAGTGACAAAAATTTAGCTTACATAACTTATGCTGCAAAAGGAAATTTATTGGTCCAAGAAGTCCCTGGGCCCTGTCAGGCAAGGCATAAGCCACCAGTTCAGTGGATATTGTAGCACCCAATCTCTCTCTTCACATTTTTTCCCTCTCTGGTATGCCATTTTTATACAGTCTTTCTCCTTTTTAGAGACAAAAATTACCCTGGTAGCACTCAGTATTATGTGGTTCTTATAGCTGGCAGTCCCAGCAAAAGGGGAACATTTCTTTCAGTAAATTTAGCAGAAAGTCTCAGAAATACGCCAGTAGACTCATGGGGTCACATGTCCTCTGTGAACCAAAGGGAATCTGAATCTCACCAAAGAGATGGGATACTCTTAATTGATCAGACCTCAGTCTTGTTTTCACTCCTAGTGTAAAGAATGAGAGAGGCCTGCATCAGTTCCAAAATTAGGAACTAGTAAGGAGAATTCCCTAGAGAAATATTGAATAGGAAAAATAAGTCAGGGAGAGAGGGGGGAGAGGGGAGAAAGAGAATATGAGCATGTGTGTATGGGTTTGGCAGTTGTAACTCATTCTAAGTGACAACTGATGCCTTTCTTGGTTAGGGCCAGGAGGCCAGTACTGCTGTCAGATTTATTTGTTTTGCACTTAGCACACATTTATGAAGCTTGACTGTTACCAAATGCAACAGGATAATAATTAGGCCCACTGTAATATAGGGTACCCATTAACATTATCTTCCATGTAATTTATGGAGTGAACACTTCAAAAATATGTACTTGGTTTTTTAAGTACATGTCAGATAGAAATAAATAATCAAGCCACAATCATCTTCTTATGAGAGTTTCAGTTGCCAGGGTTCTTGAATTAAATTGTCAAGTCCTCTTGACAGTGTTCTAATGATATTTCAATGGGCACCCCCATCCCAAGAAAAAGAATGTAATATTGGATAATTTTTATTCTTCTTTAACTTTTAGTAAAAGGTGAAAGATGTATGCGATCTGAAGAGAAACCAGAATCTCTCTTTAACTTTTATTAGATATTTCTGTTTTAAAATACAAATATAAGGCTATTAAAGAGGCTGAATTTCTCATTGGTAGCATAAATTAAATAATCCTTTCCATAATAATAATGAAATCTCAAGCCATAGATGGAATATCTAAAACTTAAATAGGTTTGTACTGGCCAAAGGAAAAGGTGCCATGTTGACTATAAGTCATCATTACTTTCAACCACTCTGCCATCATATTTACATGTAAGTAATTGTCCAGAAAAAGAAGCCCTTGCCAGAATATCAAACAGAATCATGTATTGTTCCAAGTGTTTGGGTTAAATGTATATATGTTTGATATACACACATATATATTGAGTTACATGTACATCTATATAGGTAGATATATAGAAACCCTTTCTAAATTTATATTAGAATTGTTTATACAAAACAAGTCTTATTCTTAGACCTCTGAGTTTTTCACTATATCTCCTAATCTTTGGTGAGTTTAAGAGGAGTGCGTATTTATTAAGGGCAGCTGCTAATAGAAAGAAAAGCTATTTCCCCTCATAGCCTTAAACACAAGCTCTGTTTGTAATTTCTGTCCTCAGGTATAAACAACATGTTTTTTTTCTTCTTTGCCAAATCTAATTATATCTTTTAAGACTTTTTATTTCATCCTATTTTTTTTCATGAACCACTTAAAAGCAAGTTATAGACATGAAACCCCATTACCTCAAAATACTTTGTTATTTCCTCAAAACAAGAGTGCTTCTACAGAATCACAATTAGACCTCAAAATCTGGAAGTTAATATTGATAATAATATTGCTCAAGTTTCAGATATGCCAATAACATACTTTTTAACAAAAGGAAGAAATCCAGGATTGTTTTACACTTAACTAACATGTGTCTTTGTTGTCTTTCAATCTGGAACAGTTTCTTGTCATTCATTGACTTTTATGACCTTGACATTTTTGAAGTGTATGGGCCATCCATTTTGAAGAGTACCCCTCAATTTGGATTCATATGTATTTTTCTCATTTTAGGTTTGGTGCATCTTTCTCAGGAATATCATAGAAAAGGTGCTGTGTTATATCTTAATATGTCTTGTAAGGTGGCATAGAATGTCAGTTTGTCCCATTACTGATGAAAATAACTTTATTTAGTAAGGTTCTATCTTCATTGTATTTCTCTAGTAAGATGCGCGTGCGTACCCCCTTTATGATTAACACGTTTTATGGGTATATGCTTCTAGTCTATATAAATCTCTTGTTTCTACTCAAACTTTTACCCATGGATGATTCTTGCTTGAGTCAGTTACTGCCAATATGGATACCAAAGGATGATTTCTCCCCTCAGTGCCATCATTTCTTCTTTATTAGTTGACATTCTAAGCTAAAGAGTTGACTACTTTTCTTCCTTTGTGTATTTCTTATTAGCATGTCCTTATGGATTTCTTTCTTGTTTAATATAATCTTTTGCCACTCTTATTCTCAAATTGTTCCAGATATAACCAGTAAGAGCCCTTTCAAGTCAATTTCCTTTAACATGCCCCCCCACCTTTTTTTAATTATTTCCTTGTGGCACAACAAAAAATCCAGTACTGTCACTGATTTTTCTGTGTATATGTATTATATTTATTTCTTTGGACAGATTGTTGGGGGCACTGCTTATTGACTTGGGCCAACCTATTAATACAAAAGAAACATTTGTTTAACCTACTCACCAGTGTAACCTCCCTTTTAAATGGAAGTCCGAGTCCTCTGAGTGTCCTCTTACCACCCTGACTCCAAAACATTGTCACGTCTGCTTCCACCACACAAGCTGTGCTTGTATGTGCAAAGGGACATTTTAGGCAAGACTTCAGTTTTAACCTCTACATGTACGACTCATACTCAGGGAGTCCTGGAATGTTATGCCAGTCAGAATCATGTGTATTGGAGGAACCTACAGTGATCTAATTTATTATATCCACCATATATGTTGAGTAGTTTTCTTCATTGGGATAGAGATAATATAGACAAGACCTAAGAAATCATCTATTATAAATCTATCAATATAATTAAAGATTTGGTGTGAACTAGATAAATAATTTTTCTGCTGGCCAAAGCCTACAATAATATAATTACAGATGCTTTATTATTTATTTATATCTGATACTTATCTATCTTGCTATGGTTTATCATTCTAAATAGTTCCACATTTTCTGGGTTTTTTGGCTAGAATTATTATTTCTATTGACCACACGAGGGTGTCTGTGAGCTTGGAACAGGAGATAAGTAACAACTACTAAAACTTCAGCAACTAATAACTGTTGTCATTTTACTAGAGTTGAAAGTTAAAATTAAACAGTTTACTAGTATTAGTCAGAATACCTGAGTCTGTGTTCTTTCATTCAAAGACATTTTGACTCTCAAATGAAAGGTTTTGTGAAAAGAAATCAGAACTTTCAATGAGATTGTGTGGCACAGAAAAATTTCCTCAGTTCAAGAATTAAGAGATCCAGATATTCCTGGTTCCCCCATAAAAGTGTGACTTTTGTCAGTCACATCACCTCTCTAGGCCTTAATATCTTTATCTAAGGTAGATTGTCATCTGATCCGTTGGGCCTTTCACATGATAGGATCAATGATAGGATAGGCCCCATCACAGAGATAGGGTCTAAAATTAAGATGTACTCAAATAACTTCTCCATCCTACTGAATCTTTTTTATTGACTACTTAGGTTGTGCTAGCTGCTTTCAGTACATTCTCTCTTAGAATCTTTACAATCACCATTTCAAATTATGTGGCACTACTCTCATGTGAGGTTGGAGCTGAGTAATTTGCCCTAGGTCTCTCACTCAGCAGCCCAAGATTTTATTCCTTTTACCCACATGGCTTCCCTGAGATAAAAGACTAATCTTAATTATTCTCTGCCTAGGTGGTAAATCTACTTATACCACAAAACTTTTAGGTTTAGCCATTCTCCAAATGGCTTTAAGCATTTGAAACAGATTAGGAATTATGCCACCTTATTTTTGTATGCCCAATAAACTAAATATGTATTTCTTATATTTTTAAGGTAAAAACATCAAAAGAATATCTCAAGATACATGAAAATAATATGAAATTAAAATTTCATGTTCATAAAGTTTTATTGAAACACAGCCCCATATATTCATGTATCTGCTGTCTGTATATGGCTGCTTTTATACTGAGGGGGCAGAATTGGGTAGTTACAGGATACATCAGCTAGCTACAAAGCCTAAAATAGTTACTGTCTGACTCTTTGCAGAATAATTTTGCTAGCCCTTGGTTTAAAATACAAAACCCAAAAAGATGGGCACCACTACCTTTGCTTTCTGTGCTGTTATCTACATAACTTAAGATTAAAAAAAATAATAATAATCTTCTTATATTAGAAGGAAAGAAGGGAGAGGAGAAAAGTAAATACCTCAAAATATTATCCAAAAATTATATTCCTTCTCCCAAAGGTGTATGTCTGTCTTCTAACAAAAGCTATACTATATTAAATACAGTGAAACCACAGAGATACTATGAGTTCTGTGCCCAACCACTGCGATAAAGCAAGTCATACAGCATTTTTGGTTTCCCTGTGCATATAGTTCATTCTACACTATAGTCAATTAGTGTATAATAGCATGTCTTTAAAAAATATACATACCTTAATTAAATATGACATAAACACACAAAGTGAGCACAAAATGATAGGTAAACTTGCTAAGACAGCTGACACAAACCTTTAGTTTGTAAAAATTGTGGTGTCTGTGAATTAGTTGATTAAATGAAGCTCAATCAAATAAGGTAAGCTTGTAATTACTTTTGTATTCTGCTCAAATCACAGTAATAAGCAATATAACTGTCATAATTATTAGGAGGGAACCTGATTTGATAAAGAGCACTTTTATTTTTTTATGCATTTATGAATGACATAGCAAAATTCTGTAGTACAAGAACATGAGAAGAATGAGGTTAAAACACTCCACATACTCTTTAAGGTGCCTGTATGTACCTTGTGACTTTCCCTAGCATTGTCCTCTCTAGTTGGAATGTCCACCACCCACTTCTGTGTCACATCTTTCAAGGCTGAGCACAGTTAAATCTAGTGATCTTTGAAGCTCTATTTCTCCATCTGTAAAATAGAGCTAATCACATCTACCGCAATGAATTGTTGCAAAAACCAAGAGATAACATATTTTCATGTGGTCTATGAATTATAAAGTAATAAATGTGCTATATTAATGTTAATAATTCTGTATAATAAGTTGGCCTGATTATAGAATATGGGAATCTAATTTTTAAATACAGAAAGAGCTATTAAACTGAAAGCTGTAGGAAACCTGAACTCTCTTCAGGGAGAGGAGGAGGGTTAGCATTTTGATCAAAACTTAATAAGAATTTGATCATAACTTTAGGAACAGGGTAACAAATGGCCCTTGTATGCCCCAGTTCAGTTTTTCTACCAACCCTGGTTCCATGTTTGAAAATCAACTGATTGAGAGAAGAGGGTTCAGAAGAGCTATGAACTTAAATATCCTACTGGTTCATCATGAAGACTCTTGAACAGAAATAATTCCATTTCTTCTTTCCTATTATGTTTTTACCCCACTGTGAAAAATGACAGTCTGCTCTTAAGCATATTCTGGACCCATTGCCTGGTAGATGGACAGTCCTGGGAAATAATTCTTCTCTTCCCAACCAGTTTTATAGAGTTCAAAGATTACTGCACTGATCACTTTAATTTTGGTTTCCCCTTTGTTGCTCCAGTGCCTTGTGCAGGTGAGCACTGCTGGTCAAAGGGCTTCCTTCTGAGACATGGAAGTTGCTTATATACATAAAGTATTTGATATACTTCCTTCAGCTTTAAAACTCTGTGATATGATATGTAGCCCTGTTACTGAAAGTGAGTTCATTAATAAACATTATAAAGTTGGAAGTACATTTCAACAGAAAAAAAAAAAAATAGCATCCCTTCAGTAGTAAACCTGTGAAAGTGATAGAATGAAAGGGAAAAAAAAAAGCCTGTGGTTAAATTCTAATAGTACTGAAGTGTATAACACTACTATCAACAACAACAAAATCTCTATGCAAAATTACTTCCAAATAGAATTTTACAAAGTATTACAACAGAAATACAAGCAATATGATTATCTGCCTGATATAACTTACATATTATTAATCTAACACAATATAAATATGTCTGGTTAGCCACCACTATTTTATTGTAGTTGCATAGTGTTTTTGAGTTACTGAAGATAAATGTTGCAATATCTAATCTTTGCTTAAAGAAATTTGCCTAAGGACCAGCGTCTTTCTGCTCTAATTCATTCTACATAAACTGCTGAATTCACTGTCCATAAACAGTAGCTCAGAATTTGTCACTTGTTTAAAAACAAGAAAACCTTCAGAAATACAGCCATGCATTCAGTACTGGAAATCTGAAAGTGCCCATTTTGCACATCAGCCAAGTCAAGCTACTTGCTATTCCTCACACAGCCCTCCCAGCCCTGTACTTCTTCATAGCAGCTGGCCTCTGGTGACACACTTCCTTCCTGCTTCTGAGGGTCATGGCCAGCCTGTCTCAGGCCTATCTCCAGTGCTGCCTCCGAAGCTCACTCCACCCGAGTGGACGTGTCCTCTTCCTCCTTTTGAGTCCACCTCACTCTCTGATTATGCCTTCCAACTGATGCTTATCACAACCTGCTTTGACTTGCTTGCAGAACTACCTTATTCTCCTTTACAATATTTTAAAGTATTTGAGGTGGGGAATTATATTTTTCTAGGTTCTGGTACGTATTATACATTAAAATTATTAGTAATTTAAAAAATTAAACCTATTCTAAAATACTCTAGCAGTTATTGTTTGAATTTCAAGCTGAGATATTTCTTTTTAATTACAGTTTGCTGAGATAGAATTCAACCATTTAAAATGTACAATTCAGTATTTTTTGTATATTCAGAGAATTTTGCAACCATCACAACTATCTAATTTCAGAGCATTTTTATCACTCCAAAAAGAAACTGTATTCTTTCAACAGTCACTCTCCATTCTTCCACCCCCAGCCCTGCACTATCACTGAGCTACTTTCTATCTCTGTGAATTTGTCTATTCTAGACATTTCATATAATTGGAATCATACAATACATGATCCTAAGTAACCAAATTCAAGTTTTGTTCATGTTGTAACATATATTACTAGTACTTCATTTCTTTAGTACCAAATAGTATTTTATTGCATAAATACCGTATTTATACATTCATGGACATTTGGGTTTCCTACTTTGGGATTTTTCTAAATAATACTGCTATTAACCTTTGTGTCAAGATTTCTGTATGGAAATAACATTTTCACTTCTCTCGAGTAATATACCTAGGAGTAGAATGGGCAGTTTGTATTTCAGTTTTATGTTTAACCTTTTGGGGGACTACCAGATCATTTTCCAAAGTCAATTCATCATTTTATATTTCCCCCAGCAGTGTATGAGAGACCTAATTTTACTACATCTTCAACAACTCTTGCTGTCACCTTAGTATCAAAAATATCCTATTGGGCATAGAGTTATTATGGTTTTGATTTTCATTTCCATAATAGCACATGATGTTGAGCATTGTTTCATGTGCTTATTGGACATTTTTTTATCATTTTTTGGAGAAATGTCTATTCAAATTCTTTGAATATATTTAAATTTTATTTTAATCACATCTCACTATCATTCATTTACAAAATTCTATTATTTGGAACTCTAGCTTCATACATCAATTTTTGTGTATGTTTCTCCTACAACCAAAGTTCTAGTGCCATCAAATCATCAGATTAACTACCACTGTCCTCTACTACTGCCCTGTTCCCACCCCTTCTGGTAAACACCATATTTTTCAATTTGTGCTCTTTTGTAATGTTTTGCCAATTTATGAGGTCTTTTTTTTGCTTTGGTTGTTTATATTCTACATTTGCATATTTGAGTGAAACCATTCATTGTTTTTGAGGTTTTTTTTTAGACATACTTCACTCATCACCTTAAGCTCCATCCATTGTCACAGAAGGCAAGATTTCATCCTTTTTAGTGACTGAGTAGTTTTTCATGAAGAATATATACATCAACATCTTTATCCAGTTATCTGTTGACTGGCACTGAGATTGATTCCATGTCTTGGCTATTATGAATGAAAATATGAACATAGAGGTAGATACATACTTTCAAATTCATGTTTTTATATTTTTGTGATCTATATCTCAAAGTGTATATATGTATGTATATAAAGATATATGTGACATAAGCTATATAATATAAACTGTGACAGACATAGAAACTGAAAATGACAATACTATGTAATCCAGTTTATGTCTCTATATATAGACATGTATATAGATATATGTTTATATAGTCATGTATATAGATATATATATATGTCTATGTATATGTGTGTATATATATATTTATATATTCTGGATTACATAGTATTGACATTTTTAGTTTTGTAGGAATTACCATACCATTTTCTATAGAGGCCACCCAGTATATAAGGGTTCTTTTTTCTCTACACCCTCTTCAACACTTGTTATTTCTGGAAAACTGCCAAACACATTCTATGAAGCAAACATCACACTCATACCAAAACCAAATAAGGACAACACCAAGAAAGAAAACTATAGACCAATATCCTTAATGAACACAGATGCAAAAATCTTAAACAAAATCCTGGCAAACCGAATCCAACGCTGCATTAAAAGCATCATTCATCATGACCAAGTGGGATTTATCCCAGGGGCACAAGGATGGTTCAACATCCGGAAATCAATTAACATAATACACCACATCAACAAAGAGAAAAACAAAAACCACATGGTAATATCAATAGATGCAGAGAAGGCATTTGACAAAGTCCAGCATCCATTCATGATAAAAGCCCTTGAAAAAC
>PVHY01015076.1:0-30121 GCA_004024945.1 Uropsilus gracilis
CTGCAGCTGTTGTCGCCACTTGTCTTGCAGATTGTCTTTCACTCCCGCGCCCCAGCCCCCCAGCCCCGCTTGCTGCTTCAGAGGCACACGCTGGTGGGGCCGGTGGCTGCCCGGAGACTGGCGCCCCTGGAGACGGCCGGCTCCTCCGTGTGACAGGGCTCTGTGGCGGGACCCTCGGTAATGGCCGCGGTGTGGCCATGGTGTGGCCATGTGCCCGTAGCGAGTGTGCGCTGCCGGGCGACTGGCGTGTCTGTGCTGCTTCGCTCGTCCAGCTTCCGGGCGCCCTGGGCAGCGGCCTCTTGCCGCCCGCATCTCCTCGCACTCATGGCGTCTTAGGTTTTAAAAGCCGGGGGCCAGGAACGGGTTGACTGGTCCCACTCGCCCCGGGAGCCGCCTGCTTCTGCAGCTGGTCTGCTGGGGAACCAAAGCTGCCACTGTGCCAACTGTGCCAGCTGTGCCAACTGTACCCAGCTGCCCTTCCCTGGGCTCTGCTGGTTTTGAGGCGGTGATGCTCCAGGGTGACACCCCCCTGCTGTGTCTAAACAGCAGCGATTCGCAGAGCAGGAAGGTCTCTGCGTCCTCCGCCAGCGTCACGCCATCCTCTCGGTGGGCAGGGCCGCTTCCAGGCCTGTGCCGATGCCTCGTCACCAGCACACGTGGCCTCCAGAGAGGGAGCCCATCACCCCCTCCCCGGAGGCCGCAGAGAAAGATGCGGTGGTTCGCTGCGACCCTGCTTTTAAGACGGATTTCAGGGCTGCTTCCAGGGCGGGGGCGGGTGGGGGCGGGCGGGGGCGTGTGTACCGTTCCCCCTCCTCTGCCGTGCTCACCCCGGGCCACATTCCTGCCCCCGGACACCCTCAGGTCTCGGAGCCACTGAATGTCCGCCCGGCTCTGCTTCCGCTCCCGGCTTCCCCTTACGCTCTCTGCCCTGCCCTCTGCAGCCTGAGTCACCTGACGAACAGCCCGCCGTCAGCTTCACCATTGGGCCCCCGGAGAGCAGCCTCGAAGTGCCCCCTGCAGCCGCCATCCCGCCTGTCCCCAAGCCGAGGACGCTGCAGCCTGGGAAGGGCTCCCAGCGGAGGCCCAGCGGCGGCCCGAGGCCAGCGTCCAGCCACAACCCACCTGCGGCCGGCGCCACCACGCCGCCCCCCCTGGAGTTCCTGCCTCCTGTGCCCCAGGTGCCGCCCAGGAGGAAGAAGTCTGCCCCTGCGGCCTTCCACCTGCAAGTTCTCCAGAGCAGCGGCCACAGCCTCCTGGGCCCCCAGCAGGGGGACGACCCCCGTGAGGGTTCCCCTGCCCACCAGCCCGCGGGAGGCATGCTCTCCCCACAGCCAGCTCCCCCTGGTGCCTCGTCGGCGACCAGCCCTGACACAGATGGCCCCAGGGAGACGGGTCCAGCGGTGGCCTCCCAGCCTGGCAGTGACCAGGATCCCTTCTGGAACCTTCTATACCACCCCAACCTGCAGAGTCACGCCTGGCTGTCCAAGAGCTCGGATCCCTTGGACCCGGGGAGCAGGCGTCTGGGAAGAGCCCATACCGTCCCCCTGCAGGGGGCTGCCCCGGCCAGCCCCGAGCCATCTCCGGATCTCAGGCATCAGGACGTGGGCCCCTGGGTGACCATCAGCGACAAGGACAAGAGGACGGTGCTGCAGGTGTTCGACCCACTGGCGAAGACATGATCAGCTGGCAGCCTCCCAGGACCACGCCTGTCCCCCCAGCCGTCCCTTTATGGGGAAGAGCCCCCCCGTGGGCCACCCCCACCCCAGTCAGGAGAGACATCTATGAAAGGCTCTGAGGAGACCTGCCTGCTTGTCCCTCTTTGTTGTTTACAAAAACTGTCTCTGACTCCAAGATGGGTGACATGTGCTTCTCACACGTCCCCTCAGGGCGGGTCCCCCTCCCCCTATCCTTCCCCCTCCCCCCACACATGGGGGTGTGGCTGAGGGGTGAGCTGAGTGCCTGATCGGCCACGTGGCTGGACTGAGGAGGCTGGTGGATCGTATGTGTGTGTGTGGCGTTCCTTGTGCGTTGTTTGCTTTACAGGCTGGGAGTGACTGGTGACATGGGAAGCCATGCCTAAATCAGGCTGGCACTGAAAGGCGGTGGCATCATGCACGGCGGGTCCGGCCCGCTGCCACCAGGTGGAACCTGCACACAGGTCGACCAGATGACTCAGTCGCACATTCCTGTGGACCCGTGTCCTGTGGACGTGGGGAATGGTGACCTCAAGTGCATGTGTATCCCTGGGGGTCCACGCTCACCAACTTTCGGTTCTGGAGCTTTTACCTGTAGCTGACCCGGACCTGACCCAGCTAGATTGTCCTGCGGGTCGCTCACGTCACATGCCACCTACATCGTCACGGTCCTGAGCGGGGCTGCTCCTTCGCCTGCGTTTACACTCAGTCCCTATTCAGCGAGTCCTTTGTGCCCCTTCTGTTCCACAGCTGGACACGCCCAGCACGTGACACTCCAACTGGCCCGGAATATTGTCCTCCTTGGCCTAGAGTGCAGAATGTTTCGCTGGCCGGGCCTGCCGGCTGTTGCTTCCAGAAGGAGCAGTCACGGCTCTCAGCAGAAGCCTCTCAGGGTTGCTGTCCAGGTTTGCTTATCTGCAGGTGTCCTAAGTTTGTCCCCCATAGGTTTTTCCTACATGTTTCCAACACCCCTTCTCCCCGCTCAGCCCCTGAAAAAGGCATCGGCGACTGCTGTACCCTCTAAGTAGTGCGATGGGTCCACGGTCACCCGCCGAAGGCAGCCTGTTCTTGCTGGTGAGCTCACTGACTAAACCTTAGTGAGTCCCACAGCATCACTGGCTAAACCTTAGTCCCATAGCATCACCTGGTGGGGTCCTCTTGTCATCAGCTGTCTAGCCCAGAGGTGGCTGGGAAGTGCCGTGTGAGGGAGCGTGGCAAGGAGTCTCTCCGTGGCTCACGCCTCCCTCCCCCAGCCAGACACTGGAGTCCCGAGCTCTTTCTCACCACTATCGACACGTGGCAGCTTCATTCAATCTGGCGCACAAAACTTACCATGCTTTGCTGGTTTTAAAAAAAAAAAGCCACAACATTATCTCATTTCATCGCAAAACTAGTAAGAGGTAAAGGTGCTGTGAGCCACGGGGGAGGACAGAGAGCACAGGATGGGCCTGTCCTGAGAGGCAGTGGCTGTAGCTGGTTGGGAAACCTCAGCACACCCATCCTGCCTGTTTGGGCTTCGGACGCACCCAAGTAGAGCACAACCCTTGCGGGCGTCTCCCAGAGAAAGATGGTGACCTGGGCCTGGGCTGGCAGGTGGGTGACTGGCCAGGGGTTCTCGCTTGGAGGCTCTGTGACCTGCAGCCTCCCCAGCACAAAGGGAGCGAGCTGGACAGCAGCTGCCTGGGCTGGTCGGGAAGACAGGGCAGTGTGAGCGCTGCTGGCTGTGCTGGGAGAGGCCCAGCTTCTAGCTGGCTGCTTTGTTCTAGATAAAGACTAGCACATAAATGGTGCGTCTCAGGCAGGTTTCCCCTCAGGAACGCCCTGCTGGAGAGCCTGGTGGGGGGTGAGCCGGGAGCTGGGCTGACCTGGCTAGGCAGGTCCTTGCAGCTGGGACGTGCGGGGCCCCCTGGCCACTGGTGTCCCACGTCAGGCCCCAGGGACGAGGCTTGAGCTGACAGAGCTCTCGGGTCAGGTCCTCCTTCCGGAGAGGAGCGGCTGTGCTGTGACACTGGCCGCACCCGTGCTGGGGCTGGGTCTGCGGTCCTTTTGTGTTCACTGTTTCTGTGACCCTCCCACGGGGCCCTTCTGTGGTGGCCGTGCAGCCGGTCTTGCTGATGTGTAAGGCCATGTGGCGCACGACGGGCACCTTGACATGGGACCGTGGCCCAGGGCGAACCCCGTCCCCCCATCCCCCACCTCAACTCCCCCCACCCCAGCTCCCCTGCACCCCGGCTCTGCTCCCCTTCACAGCACCGTCTCAGGCTCCTGACCTGCTTGGACATGTTTCCCGTGAGTGACCGGAACTGGACATCTGTCCCCGATACCTGTCAACGCATCACGCTGTTGATGCTTTATCCCACGTGACATTTGATCCCACCCTCCTGCCACGGGTGTGGGCACAGCAGTGTAGGAAGCCATTCACTTGCTAGTGGAGTCGTTTCCTCAGACAGGGAAGCTGTGGAGACGATGTGTGGGAGACGGGCCACCAATAAAGATCCTGTCATGTTTCCTGGGCGTGAGGATTTATACTGAAACTGTAAAAAGTGCCTATTAAATGTTGCGCTGCTTCTGAACTGGACTGGTTTCCTTGCAGACGTGGAGAGAATGTTGGGGTGCCCCTTTGGCCTTGTCTTCTGGATGAAGTGTGGCGCCTCCTTATTCCTCAGAGTTTTTGTTTGGGGTTGTTTGGGGCCATCAAGCTAAGTTTGAAAAAACAAAACAAAACAGAAAAGTAGTCATTTGGTTAAAAGCTATGATGTAGAAGCTGCAAGCAGAGACCACTGCCCCGGACTATGCTGCTGTCTGTAGACTCGAGAACTGCCAGCGTCCATCGGCGACCTCTTGCTTTTCTCCGTTTTTTAAGTGTTTAAACTATTTTTATTCATCTTATTTTCTTCATCCAGATTTTGCCATATGTGTACAGTCATGCCCCTTCTTCCCCTCCTTCCCCACACTCCCTCCCAGGGGCTCCCACCTCCCTTTTGTTGAAGTTATTTGGGCCTTTTGGTCTCTTTACTGGTCCAGTGTCTCTTCCCTGGGTGATGACCTGCTCTCCTGGGACCACATGGCCCGTGCTACTTCCATTTCCACAGGTGCCTGTGTAATGAGAAGTTGGTCCGAGCATGTGTGGGGCCTTGTCAGTCACTTGGGGTTCGGTGGCATCGCCTGGCTGTCCCGTCTCCTTTGTTGTGAAGCTTCCTGCGAAGGAGGTGACTCCATTTCTCCGGACCTGTGTGACCGCAGGGATTCGTGCCACCACATTCATGCTGCTGTTTCCATTCCCTTTGGGTCTGACATCTGGGGTTGGCTCCAAGTCCCAGCCACTTGTGGTAGAAAGGTTCCTTCATGGAGGCCAGTTCCCCTCGTCTCCCTCTGTTTGCAGTTAGTTGTTCTGTGGCCACATCCCTTTTATGGCCGTCATTGTCCTTTTGGGAAAAGGGTGTTCTGTTGGCACTGAGCGCGCGCTGGACCAGGGGTTTGCTTGTCTACCCCCAAGTCACCGCAGGTGTGCTGTGGCAGGCCATCGTTTCACTGGGCTTTAGAGTTTGGGCTGTTGTTGTTCGGTCGTTCTCTCTTTTGGCCTCACCCAGGTGTCAGATTGTCCGGGGCATCCATTCTTCAGTGTCTGCGGCAGAATTGGTGGTCTTCCTCATTCTGTTCTAGTCTGTTGGAGTGGGTTCACCCAAGGGGGACCCCCTAACTCCCTATCCCTGCCCCTGCCGGCCCGCCCGGCAGGGGTGCCTGCTCTGTCCCTGATGTTGTGGGGACAAAAAGCGGCTACTCCTGGCTCGCCACAACACCCCTCCCGCGGCTGGTGGAGGAGCGAAGCTCCACCTGTTTTTTAAATTTATAATCAATTTAATTAATAATCTTTTATTTTCAGCTTTCCCATAACACCGGTCCTCCTTGTTTTTGTCGTTTTTGACTTATTCTTAGTTTGTCTTTTTTTGAATTACAACATTGGTAACTGGTGGTTGGGAGGACCCCTTCCCCGATGCCCCCTCCATTCACCCAGACCCCCCCCTTGTTGTTTGTTGATCTACGTTAAGTCCCTTGGTCTCTTCCTTTCCTGGGGCCATGTCCTTTTCCTGGGTGAGGGACTGTTTCTGGGACACGGCAAACCGTGCCGGGAGGTTTGCAGCCTTAACCTTGAGTTGGGAGCAGGTCCGTGCTCATATGAGGCCTCGCTGTCTTCTCCACGCCATTCTCTTGCTGCCACTTCCCCTTGCAGTCCTGGTGTCTGGTTTAGGGGCCTCGCTCCCGGCCATTGTCAGTAAAGACGTTTCTCCGTGGGGACAGGCATCTGTGAATGGCCTTTGCAGATCATCGCCACTCCCTCCACTTGCAGCTTTGCTGTGAGGCTGGTGCTGTGGCCTTCCTCTCCCACGGAGTGGGGAGGGGCACCTTGTGCTCTTAGACGGCATCTTGGAATGGGATTTGGCTCCCATTTGGCTCGCATGTAGCTGCGACTCTGTGATGACGTGATGAGTGTCCCGTAGTTGCTTTTCCAGCCCCGCATGCACTGGTTTCCCTCATGTTCCCTCTTTTTTTTTTTTGAGACTAGGTCTCACTGTTTTTGCCTGTGGAACTGCTGACTCTCGTTGCCTGGGGTACCACGGACTCAAGCGATCCCCAGCCTCAGCTTCCCAGGTAGCTGGGATTATAGGCACGCACCACCACACCCAGATATTTTTTTTGAACTAGGTCTCACAATGTGCCCCCGGCGGGACTCAAACTGCGATCCCTGGCCCTGGCCGTGGCTTCCTAGGCTGCCGCCTACAGGCACGTGCCACCATGCCTGGTCCCATGTTCCCTCTTGCATCCTGCTCGATGTCTGGGCTGGACGTTCACCCATTTTATGATGAATGCCAGTCCTGCTTGTACAGTCGTTGCTCCCTGCCCTTGGTGCGGCCCTCTCCTTGATAGCGCAGCCCTGCGCCCCCATGCGGTCACTCCAGCTCCTCAGGCCGCACATCGTTGGTTGCTGCTTGAGCCGCTGGGCTCTTCTGAGCCATGTCCTTCTCCTGGGGGAGGCCCTGCGCCCCCGGGACGCAGCAGACCATGCTGCTTGGGTCTCGGGAGTGACTGAGGTAGGCGGCCAGGCCGTCCCTTCCCCGGGTGGTGGAAGAGAAGGGTTTAAATTGCTCTCATGCAAGGCAGACATCTCGGTGAGGTGAGCGTATCCAAGGTGCGGGGTGAGTGGTGAGAGGGGGGTTAAGCATCTGACGAGGAGCAAGGCGCACTCAGTGCTGGGAAAGTCAGCCAGTGCGAAAGGGTTTTAGACTTTACGTGGCAGCGAAGGTCTTGGTTCCGTAGCCAGCACAGTGGTGGGTGGGAGAAAGGCCTTAGGGTTGCGCTTGACAGTCACGACGGTGGGTTTTGCCACTAATAACCGCTCTGCAGAACACCTGGAATGTTGTTGGCATGTAGCACGAGCTACGGACCCAGCACCTTCTGAGGGTGGTTAGGTTGTCCCGTTTGTTAAAGAAGAAAGCCGTAACTGGGTCTTAGCTTCGTAAGTGGGCTTCTCTGGGGGTTAATTTGTTGACATGTTCAAATAACACTGGAATTTATATCTCCCGCTTTTTTTAACATCTCCCACGACAGCTTATCTTTTTTTTTTTTTTTTTTTTTTTTGAGACTAGGTCTCACTATTTTGGCCCGTGGAACCGCAGGCTCTCATTGCCCGGAGTACCACAGACTCAAGCCATCCCCAGCCTCAGCTTCCCAGGTAGCTGGGATTACAGGCATGCACCACCACGCCCAGCTATTTTTTTGGGACCAGGTCTCACTATAGGCCCCAGGTGGGACTCGAACCACGATCCCTAGCACCAGCTGCTTCATAGGCTGAAGCTTACAGGCACGAGCCACCATGCCCGGCTGACAGCTTATCTTTCATTTGTTTTTTTCTAGTTCCTTTCATTATTTTAGTTTATTATTGATTGCACGCGCATACACATATGCACACACATATGTATATTACATCATTGTCTAACCCAAGGTTCTCCCATCTCCTTAACACCTGTTACCCATCTTAATCTTTTGTGCCTTCCCCCTCTCCCATTCCCCTCACCTCCCCCCCTCTTGCTTTATGGTTCCCTTTCATTTTTTTTTTTTTAATTAAAACTCACACTAGGTTTTATTACTTTCAGTCTTTGCAAGACATAGGATGTTATAGGTTCTCCCTGAGGATAGCTTTAACGGCACTCCAGACATCGTGGCATGAAATAGTCTTTTAATTTCTGGGTTGTGATTTGCTTTATTTCTCTCTGAGCAAAGCTAGACAATAATGTCCCCCAAATTAAGGTTTCTTTCGGCATTTTAGTATATGTGCCGCTGAAGCAAACACTCTTTGGGCATTTTAAATTTATTTATTCCTAATTTTATTGAACTATGAGAATATGGTTAGATGAACTTTGACCTTGAAAACAATTTTTTTGAGACTATGTCTTGCTATGTTGCCTGGGGTACCACGGACTCAAGTGATCCTCATTCTCAGCCTCCCAAGTAACTGGGGTTACAGGTGTGCGCCACCACACCCAGCTATTTTTTGAGACTCTGTCTTGCTATGTTGCCCTGGGTGGGTCTCGATCCCATGGACTCAAGCAATTCCTAGTTCCTAGGCTGGGATTAAAGGTGTGCACCACTGCGACCGGCTCTGAAAAATTAAGGTCTGGCACAGGATTGGTTTTTGAAGGAATTTCACCAATAATAGCTTTTTCTTTTTTTAAGTTTTGGGGCATAACATTGTGTGTGTCTGTGTGCATGTATGTGCGTGTGTGTGCATGCATGTGTGCATGTGGTCTGGGGAAAGGCCTGTCCTCAAAGCAGATTGCAGGACACTGGTTCAGCCCACGTGAGCAGCTGCCAGCTGTGGCCCAGGACAGAGGCATCACGTTACCCAGCCGTGCTGGTATCTAGAACCTGGACCCTTCTGGCCTCCAGAACTCCAGGAAGGGAGGTGCGTTGTGCTGCTGACAGCACCTGGCACAGACTAAGACAGGATTTGAATTACATGATGCCTCATCTATTGCGAGAGGCGACCAGTCACTCAGATGCTACTTTTAGTGTCGAAGCTGATAAAATACAGCATCTGTAAGTTCTTTTGCTCTATTGTTTTCTCTGCAAACAGTGAGGTTTGTCCTTTGCTCTCCTTCCTTGTGCCTTGTATCTTGCCTTCTAGAGCTGTATCTCTTCTGGTATCTTGCCTTCTTTCTTTCTGGCTTATTTCCGCTCACAATTCCTTCTAGCTCCATCCATGTTGCCGCAAATGACATAAATTTGTCTTTTGATGTCTAACTAATACTCCATGTGTATGTAGACCACAGCTTTCTGACCCATTCGTCTCATTTGGGTGGTTTCCATGTCCCGGCTGTTGCAAACTGTGCTGCAGTAAACATCCCAGCCCCGTGTCCTTTTGCATTAGTGTTTTGTATCCTTTAAGGATTTTTGCAACTCTTTCCTAGACTGTGTATCCTTCCCTGGAACTCTTTCCTAGACTGCATATTCTGGGTATCAGAGTTACACTCCCCTCATAAGTTGGGTTGTGAAGTCTTTCATTGACTGTGCATACTTAGCAAAACTGGGATTTGTTCTCAAACTTCTGACAGTTTCCCAGGAAAGTCACCTCAGCCTGCAGTTAGTTCCCTGCTGAGAAGATCTGGGGTGACTTGCTTCTCTGGGAGTCAGGGCCAGTGCCTGCTGCATGCACGGCTCTCAGCCTCGCCTGGCGGGGTGAGCTCCAGCATCCTGGGAACTGCCTGTTTCACCTAAAATTTAACCTTGGCCCAAAGTCGTCGGGACGCCCCACCTTCCTCCCCCACACTGGTCACTGGGCCTGTTCCTCTGGGTGAGTCTCGCCCTACGTGTGTCCATCCTCTTCACCCTTCCAAAGACTCATCTTCCAGTTTGGCTGAGTGTTTCATTAGCGTGCCATTTTAGGTCTCTTCTAGCTTTCTATTTTGGAATTGTTTGCTTGTTTTCATGCAACATCGGTCATAGGTGGTTACTAGTCCCCTGAGGCATGGCCCCCCTCCCCCCTGCCCCTCCCCCTCCTCCACCCCTCCCCCCTGCCTCCATCTTTGGTCCACCATCTTGGGTCACTTAACTCCTCTTCGCTGCGTTGCTGGTCGATGCTCGGCCCACTGGTCTCTTCCTTGTCTGGAGCCGCGTCCTTCTCCCGGGGGAGGGCCTGGGCTCCTGGGATGCAGCAGCCAGGCGGCTCGGGGCTCCAGGACCAACTGAGGCGGGCGGCCAGGCCAAGCCTGCCGGGAACTAGTCTCAGGGCCGGGGTGTGGCGCGGCTCTCCAGGCCCCTTGACTGCGGTGCTTCCTGTGGAGGAGGGGACGGTCCCTTTTCCTCCGGCCCCGTATGTCCGCAGGGCTCCATCCTCCTCATTCACGCTGGCATCTCCTCCCCTCAGGCTGGTGTCTGTCCCAGTTGCTGCCTCTTCGCCTTACGGCTCTGGCTCTGGTGCTGGGAGCGCATCTCCCGGCCGCTGGCACCGAGCAGCCCCTGGTGGGGCAGGGGGTTGGGGCCTTCTTGTCGCTGCCTTCGGCTTTTCAGACTGGAGGGACGCGGGTCTCGCGTGGTGAGCTGGAGGCACGGGCTCCCGGCTCCCGGGACACGGTCCAGCCCCGGGCTCTGGGGCCGTGATGGCTGCTTCTCTGACTTTATCATGAAGATTCCTTTTCTGTGTGTGCCTTTGGGTGCTCCCCCCCCCTCCCCTTGCCTTCCCCCTGTCACTGCATCTCCTCTCTGCCAGTCCTTGTTCAATTTCTGCCCACTGGCGTCTTCCTTTTCTCTCCTGGAGCCGTGTCCTCTTCCCTGGGGAGGACGGCCTTTCCCAGGACCCAGCAGCCTGTGCTTAGCCTTCCGGGGTCTTTGCTGCGGGCAGCCAGCCGGCGTGTTTGGATCCTTGCAGAGCCTCCTTCCCCTTGCTGGGTGTCTTTGCTGACCCGGTTTCTGTCACATTTTGCTGCTGCTTTGCTTTGTAGCTCAGCCTCTGGCTCTGGGGGCATTTCTCCCAGCCACTGTCTCTATAGTTTCCTGATCGGGACGGGCGCTGGCGGATGGTCCGTCCGGCTGGTTGTGGGGCCGCTGCCCCGTCCTTGTGGCCTTCTTCTCCCCGTGGAATGGGAGGGTGCCCAGCTCGCACTGATGGCTCCGTGACTGTGGCGCCTCCTGTGGAGGAGGTGACAGTCCTTTCCCTCCGAGTCGGGAATTCATTCCCACCTGCGGAAACCTCGTGGGGGTATTTCTGAGACACTGTCACTGTAGTCGGTCTCACAGCCCTGCGTCCCAAGGATCTGACGTGTCCGTCTGTCCCGGCCTTACTTCTTTCTCCTCACCTCCATCTCCATGTGTGTCTGCGAGTTAGCTGTTCCTGGGGACGACCGGCTGGACTTGGAGTAGACCAGAGTGGGTGATGACATCCGGCTTCTCTGGCTTCTTGACGCTGTGCCTACTCATTGGACCTGCTCACCACACCCGAGAACTGTGCATTTTTCTTTATTCTTTTTTCTTGCAACTAGGTCTTGGTATTTCTACCCGTGGAACCTCAGCTCACATTGCCTGGGGTACCACGGACTCAAGCGATCCCCAGCCTCAGCTTCCCAAGTAGCTGGTATTACAGGCACTCGCCACCACGTCCAACTATTTTTTGAGACTAGGTCTCGCTGCATTGCCCCGAGCAGGACTCAAACCGCGATCCCCGGTCTCCACCACAACTTCCTAGGCTGCTGTTTACAGGCACGCGCCACCGTGCCTGGCCTGTGTTTTTGTTCTTGTTGGGAGAAGCAGGCATCCCGCACCAAGGCATGAAACCACATTCAGGGTTATCCTGAAACCACACACACAAGCTCAAGATGGAGTCAACCTCTGCACTTAGGCCTTGAAGCCTGAGACTAGAAGGAAGCAGCATGGTGAGTGCCTCGACACGGGTCCTCTCGGATCCCAGTTCTCTTCGTGTGCCAGTGGGCAGAGTCTGGAAAGCATGTCACTCAAATCTCAGCACTGCCCCCCCTTTTGGGGGTGGTTTGTCCCATCCCAAGAGAAGGATGGTGAAAGTCCCCACGGCATCTGTCATCTTCTTTTTCCTGCTTCTCGCGTGGCAAGGCAGTGTCCTCTGCCATTAAAACGACCATTTTACACGAACTTGCCATTTTAGGTGAACTTAAATTTCCCCCACTAGGAAGTGACCGTCTCTTTCTCTAATAGTCCTCCCTGGCCTCAAGCACCTTTCATCTGCCGCGGCCTCACCGGGTGGCACTTGTGAGTGCTGCGACGCAGGCTTTTCCAGTGTTACCTGGATGGCTCCTGGGCTGCCTGTGTTCAGAAGACAGAGCATGTTTCATCCGAGCCGGTGTCCTACGTGGTGGGCGTGGCTCCTTCCTTCAGGGCTTCTGGCTCCGTGACTGGTGGCTTCTACAGCAAGGCTGGATCAACTCGTGTCCCCTTCCCCACCTCTGCTCCCGCGGTTCCCCGCTTGGCTGAGCTTCTCTGTGGTCTTGTGTGGCGTGGGCAGGTGTTTGCTCTGGTACTGACCTACCGGAGTCTTCAGGTGGATGACTGGTGTCAGTTCTAAGCGCTTTTCCGCCACTGTCTCCCAAGCGCTGCTCCAAGATCCTCTGGCACCTCAATGAAACACCCCTCTTTATTATCTTTCTAAAAACTTGCCTGTTGGCTTGGCCTCCATCTCTACTCCCCACCCTTTGTTATTCTGTGGGGCTTTATTTTTTTTTTTTTTGAGACTAAGTCTCACATTGTTGCCCGGGGTAGTCCTGAACCCACGGATTCAAGCAATCCCCAGCCTCAGTCTCCCAGGTAGCTGGGATTACAGGTATGCACCACCACACCCAGCTATTTTTTGGGACTAGGTCTCGCTGTGTTGCCCCAAGTGGGACTCGAACCGCAATCCCTGGCCCCACCCACTTCACAGGCTGAAGCTTACAGGCATGAACCACCATGCCCGGCTAAAGTACAGGCATTTCTACGATGACCGCCTTCAAGGCTCAGCATGCGTTCAGCGCGGGCCATCTCCAGCAGCCCTCTGGGATCTGGGCCTGTCTGGCTTATTGCAGACCGGACAATGCTGGTGAGGCCAAGTCTGTGAGATTAAGCTTAGACCTTCCCTGTTCGGGACCAGTAGCTGAACTCTGTGACGCTGTTTCTACGCTCTCAGGCAAAGCTGAAGACGGATTCAGAACGTACATTTTTGCAGGCGTGGCTTGTTCTTCATCTGGGGCATTTGTTGGATGTCAAACCATCTTTTCGTGTCTTTTATTATTTTTTTGAGACTATTTCTTGCTATTTTTGCCCATGGAACCGCAGGCTCTCGTTGCCCAGGGTACCACGGACTCAAGCAATCCCCAGCCTCAGCTTCCCGGGTAGCTGGGATTACAGGTGTGCGCCACCACGCCCAGCTATTCGTATTATGGTAATTTACCTTTTTTATGGTACTTTTTACTTTATTATGGTAATTTATTTTTACTTTTACTTTATTATGGTAATTTATCACCAAGCAAATTTCCAGCAGGGTTTAGAGGATGAGCTTTCGGGAGTGTGCAGCATCCCCACAGAAGGGCACAGTCGGTTGTATTGAGTGCTTCCAAGTGACATTTATTCAGCAAATTCATTTTATAGCAAAGGTCAGTAAAAACCAAGTCACACACGAACGTATCTGCTATTACAAAGAGATGACAACCCAAACAGGCATGTCTGAAACCCGGGTGCCAGGAACTGAGAAGCCTAAGGGGCACAGCAAGTCACGAGCCACGTCCAAGAGAGCAGCGGGCGCTTAGTTACGACGCCGCTTTTCTCACTAGGAGGCAGCGCTGGAGCCTCTACCTCAGCCCCCACTGCCGAGGAGAGACGTCTTCCCTGCACCCTGGCCTGGGGTGAGCCGAGGCCAGGTGGAGGCATGTGGAGAACGGTATCGTGCCCATCTTGTGGTCTGACTGGTGACACCTACACGCTGGGGGGGGGGGTGCGTCAGTGCCCCCAAGCTTTAGGGTTAAGGGTGTCATCTACGGACTCAGGAGAATGAGGTAGGAAGCGAAATGACTCCCTTCACGTCCGTCCGTGTTTTATTTACACTGGGCTTGGGCAATCTGCTCCGAAACACATTCTGTCTGCTTCCTTCTTGATCAGGTCATTCACACACACAGAGAACTGGCAATAGGGAGTTTCATGAGAAGTGTTTTTCCAGGAAGGATCTAGAAAGAAGGTTGGCTGAAGCAGGAAACCATTTTATTAACATCTGAGTTTAAAACTGCCCCCAGCACTTGTGCTCGTGAACTGTTTTCCAAGTGATGATGACTTTTAAAAACATGATCGACTTAAATCCCAAACTGCTGAGGTGAGCTGGGTGCATGAGTCTGCAGCCTATATCCACAGTGGAGGAGAGGGGAATGTTACCAATGACTTGCCAGAAACAACAGCGAAGACCTCATTGGCTCTCTCTCCCAGACCTTAGTTTCTCAAAGTACAGCCAAAACGGCGACATGAGATATTAAGGACTGGTGTCTCGTTCGTGACCACTAGCGAACACTGCTAGCAGTGCTCTGTTGGTCACGGTTCACGGGAAACAGACCCAGAGCCAGGCTGACAACGATCTCCACCCCGTCCCTTTCGCAAGCACCTGCAGCTGCTAACCGACCTCACACCCCGGGTCTGCATCGTGGGACAGGTGGCCGGACCATCTGGTGGGAGGGCCAGGGTCTTCTGCGGACCCCCGGGTACTCTAGACGCTGTGGTCCGGTTTAACGTTGACAAAGGGCCCTGGCAGGGACTCCAAGACCATGCCGAAGTAGGTCTGCCGGCAGCGAGGGGAACACAACCGCGCGGCTCGTGTGGGGGCACGGCAGGCTGAGGCTCGCCCATGCCAATGTTTCGCGGCTCCGCACATGTCCTGGCAGCCAGGGGGGTTCCAGTGCGTGAGCTGGATGACCAACAGGGCCGTGGTTTCTCAAAGGCCTCAGCAGTGCACCCATGCCCCATGTGCTGGATGGAGGCTGGTCACCGCCCGGTCAGCTGCGGGAGGTACAAGGGCCCGCATGTCAGTGGCCAGGCGGACTGGCTCTGATTCCCAGTGAAATGACCGATGGGGAAAGCAGGTCCTGGAATAAAGTCGTCTCTCAGGGTTCTGTTCCTCGTTACCTTGCAGCAGAAGACACCGAACTAATAACCGTTATTCAAGGACCTGAGGGACTTTGTTAGGCAGCATCTGGGGACCCGGATATGATGCGCTGCTCCATCGGTCCTGGCTAGGACCCTCCCGGGGAAAGTGCCCAGCACAGCCCGGCAGGCTGGGAAGGATGAACAGAGGCTGGATTTTTTTTGTCCAAGAGAAGCATGTTCTCGGGCAGCATGAGTGACCACCCACGAGAAGTGACCCCGGCGGCAGAAGGCCTGACAGAGCTAACACGCCAGTCAAGGGTGGGCACGGATGTGGCTGCTCAACATGGGATGCCCAGAGCAAAAGGTCTCTGTCCTGGCTCGTTCTCCTTGGCGCAAGGCCCTGCACTGGCATGCCGACGGCCAGCTGATGGGACTCCTGCGGAAGTTGTCCACGCCCCCGCACAGGGGACAGGGTGGGGGGACGCAAACCCCGCCCCTATGGCGGCTGCGGCTGTCTCCAGGGGCTGTGCCGTGGGAACCCCTTTCCTCCACGAGACCCCAGCCCAGGCCGTCCCTTGTCTCAGGCGTGCGCGGCGTGATGGGTCAGCCGCGGGCGGTGAGGTGGCCGGGTGCTCGGGGAGAAGGAACCCCAAGAGCATCTTGCACTGTGCTCACGACGACGCATGAGGACGACGGTCAGTCTTCAAGGTCTTTGGCCAGCGTCTCCTGGATAAACTGCAGCGTGCGCTGGTACAGAAAGGCATCCTTCCTCTTGGGCTTACAGATGTCCAGGTGGTTCACGTCCACAGGAATCAGGTCGCCAATGCCCAAGTCTGAGGAAGACGAGAGCGTCAAGGAAACCGAAGTGCAGCCTGGGAACTGCCCCCCCCACCCCTCCCGCCGGAGGTGGCCACGGCTGGGGAGCACCGCCAAGGCCGTGGCAGGAGGGGCCCTGAGAGAAGGGCTGGGCGTGACGGCAGCAAGGACGTTGGCCTTGGTGGGTGGCGTCTCAGTAAGCGCCGCCGCCACCTCGCACTCCTGCCTGAGCCCACCTGGCTCGGCGTGAGCGGAGCCCGAGCGCCATCACCTTTAGCAGCGTCATGCACATCTGAACTGCTCCCCTTGGAAGCGTCTCCGCGAGCCCCATCCTGATGCGGAGTGGGGACTCCACACCAGGTCCAGGTGATGCCCGTGAGGGCTCCCCTGGGGCCGGGGAGCGAGCTGGCACCCGAGACTGGGCATTTCTGCGCTTCAGCCTAACTGAGTCGCCGGCCGGCAGGGCTGGGGGTCAGGGAGGGAGGCGGGCTCCGGGCAGCGGGGGGAGGCAGCCAGCACCGTGACCACCGTCACTACGGCACCAGTTCTGCAACGTCCACTGCGTTGGCATCAAGTGTCCACCGCCCTGGGGGTTCAGTATCCCACAGGTGTCCTCTGAAGGCGCCAAGCTTCTCAGCTCGTCCTGGCAGCTCCCCGGGTGGGGTGCCTCCGCAGGAGAGCGCTGCGGCTTGAGTGAGGTGACGCGCCAGGACATGGAGACAGGACAGCGCTGTCCTGGGCAGGGAGCTCTCGGGGAGGCCCCGCCGCCACCAGGTGGTCAGCCAGCTGGGCCTCGGGGCGAACAGCCAACCAGGGAGGGAAGTGAGCTGCCACCTCCGGCTAGAGACACGACGGGATGGGGCTTGGGCCCTCCTCATCTGCACCGGAGGGCGGAGAGGGCGAGGAGACCGCCTCTCAGTATCTTCGTCGTGTGGGTGTCCCCAGTCTACCGGCCTCGGTCAAGCATCCACACTGGCTAAGCCTGGGATCTCCCGCCCCGGCAGCCCCGAAGGGGGCCTGACGCCACTGGCAGCCCAGCCCACGCAGTGGCTGCCTGGTGAAGCCGACGTGTCTGTGCTACCACCAGCCCAGCACTGGCGGGGGGGGCTCTGCCGGGGGGGGGGGGTGGCTAGTGGAGCTGGTGGAGCTGGCACCAGGTCTCGGCCACACCGCCCTCTGGCACAGCACTGCGGGAGCTGGCGAGCGAGCCGCACCTGCCGACTCCACGGGTACCACATGCAGCCGGATCATGCTGCCGATGTGGGTGGGCAGCGTCTCCACGAAGTTCAGCACCTGGAAGTTCCTGCCTCTGGCCAGGGCCAGGAAGTCGTCGTGCAGCGTCTTGAGTGCAGGAGAATCTGCAAGATCACAGGAGACCAGACGTGACCAAGTCTGTGACCAACGCGGAGAGAAGTCACAGCTCTGGATCAAGTGGCCACTGCTCAGCGGCCACGAGGATGGGAGCAGAGGCCGAAGTCAGCCAGGTGAGAGGCCGGTCCCAGAGGGACAGGCTCCCCGCGCGGCTGGCTGAGGAGGTAGCGCTCAGGGCAGTGTGGGCACCAGCATTCCTCTTTGGTCAGCACCCCCACCCTGCAGCCCCCACACAGCGCCTGCCCCACCCTGCAGCCCCCGGGGCCACAAGCAGAGCCGGAGCAGCAGTGGAGCAGCCGCCGAGCTGCATGCAGAGCCCAGCGGGCTGGCAGGCCGCCAGCATGCAGGGGCAGCGAGGGACTCTGAGGACCCTCGGGAGGGCCTCCAGGGCGACCGGACACGACCGATGCTGACACTGGCGGAGGGCAAGGGAGAGCCTGCAAGAACCAAAGTCTGAGGGCGAACAGCACGGCTCAAGGTGGGCTCAGGGGACAGTCACGCTGCGCTCACAGAGCAGGATGGGGACGCGAGGGAGGGGTGCGGGCAGCTGATGCCCGACCTGGAGCCCAGGCCTGGAGAACGGGTGTGAGGGAGGGAAGATGCTCTGCCGCTAAGACACTAGAGCTCTGACACACGCGTATGTACTTTAACCACTGAGGATCTCCCAGAGTCATCGGAATGAACAGTTCGCCGGCTACTTGGAAAAATGCTGAACTAAGAAGCAGATCTTAGAAATCACAGTCACTGCAGCCCCGCCCGTCACAGCAGGAGCCAGCTTACCCTTGCTGAGCTCCTTGACCTCCACGGAGGGGAAGAGCAGGTAGCGTGCGTTGACGGAGTACTCAGCCAGGCGGGAGCCGTGGTGCGGGACGCTGTAGAAAACCATGCCTCTGGTGTTGCTGACCACGGCGCTCATGTCCGGCGTCCTGGCGGCCTCCAGCAGCATCTTCTTGACAAGGAGGCCTGGCCAGAGAGGGGGACAACACAGGCAGCTGCCTTCCCAGACCCCAGCAGCTACGCGGCAAGACAGGGCGCGGAGGAAGAGCCGGCTGCACAAGGTGGCCCAAGCGCGGACGCTGTCACTCAGGAACCGAGGCCCTGACGTGGCACCACCCAGGACCCCGCTCCTCCCGAATGCACAGTGCAAGCCCAGGAAGTGGAGAAGCTCCAGGGCCTTCTCCTGGCCACCCTACCAACCCTGAAGTGACCTGCAGATGCTGGGCCGCGAGGGGCCCGCAGACGATGCCCAGCGGGCAGTGCTACTCAAAGCCCAGGCCCGCCAGGCTCGTCCACCACAGAGAACAGCTTCCATGGGGAACCACCTGGAAAGGCACCCCATCCTCTGCCCACCGCAGCCCTGGGCTCGGGACCCAAAGCAAAACACGGGGATCACGCAGAGGGCGACAGTGGGTGTCAGGGGACACGGCCTGTGGCCAGCCTCAAGCCAGCGGCCCCGAGCATCTTCGCAGCTCCGGCTGGGCCAGGCCACCACCAGCAGCAGCGGGCACAGGCCCCAGGGTGACACCACCTCCGCGGGACCCCGCTCCCGTGGACTCTGATGGGGGGCGGCCCGTCAGGCCGAGGGCCATGGACGCATCAGGCTGCTGCGGCCGTTTGCTGCCACCCATGCCCGAGGGCGCCCAGCTGCCAGGTCGAGGTCAGGTGGCATGTTGTTGGGCCCGGCCCATCACATGGGTGCCCAGCAACATCCCACTCCTCCTCCACGAGGGGACAGGCCACCGTGAGTGCGAGCCGCCCCATGGCGGATGACCCCCAGATGCTGCTCGGCCGGACGCAGCCGACCTACCTCCCATGCTGTGTGACACCCAGATCACCGGCCGGTCCCCAACGCCAGCAGCCCTGAGCTTCCTCAGGAGTTCATTGCTCCTGTAGGCAATGGACTTCCTGGTCGGATAGGAGAGAGCGGGCATGAGGGAGGCCGTGGACACTGGGGACCCAGGCTGGACCTGCGTCCGGGAGACGAGCGCGCAATGGCCCCGGGCCCCGTGCTCCTGGGGCAGCAGCACCCCCACCCCCCGTGCTGCCCCGTGCTACGCCCTCTAGAGCAGCCACCTGGCCAGTCAGGACCTCAGCGCCCGAGGAGCCACTCGCAACGCGAACTGCACAGGCGTCATCTGAGCCTCTGAGGCTCTGGCATCTCCGCCAGTCGAGCCTGGACCTCGCACAACTGCCCACCGCCCCCTCGTGGCCAGCAGGGAGGCCAGGCTGTCTGCGGGCCCCTCTGCGGGACCAGCTGAGCTCTGCCATGCACAGCTGCACATGCTCCGCTGCCCTCGCTCTGGTCTGCCCTTCAGAAAGCCAGAGGCCGCTGGGGATCAGAACGCAGAGCCGCTGATTCCCACGCCAGGAGGGCCCTGGGAGGCCTCGCCTCTGGAAGGGTCAGGCTGCTGGGCTGGACAGTCCTGGACCAACCAAGGCCGTCAGAGCTCGGGGCTGGGCACCTGGGCCCTGTCCGCCGCTGCCCGCTCCCCAGGCAGCCAGGGGCTGCCTCCAGATGGCACCGCAAGGCGCAGCAGCCGCAGCAGGTCTCGGCCACGTGCCTCAGGCTAGCGTCCCTGCATTTGGCAGGCATGTGCGGCCAGCAGGCTGGCCCGCCTGCCCAGGTGTTTCCTCTGCGTTCCGAGAGGTGGCCAGCAGGCATGGCGGCACAGGCTCACGCTGACCCCGCTGTACAGGGGCTGCTGTCGTGGCCACGGTCCTGACCAGGCCAGCGTGAGTGGCCACGTTAGGGGCCTGACTCAGACACTCCAGCCTGAACTATCTGTGTCTTCTAGATGGAAGGAGAAGGGCTGGGTCAAAGGCTGGGTTCGTGCTTTCATAGGAAAACCCCATTGGTGGGATCCAAAGACAAAACTCCCCCCACCCCAGGCTCACTGTGGCCTGCCCCGCCCCCACCCCGCCCCCTGCAGGGTGGAGCTCCGGCACCTCTGACCTCTCCATGGGGCAGCGTGCGCGCCAGTCACTGAGGCTGGTGTCATACTCCACAGATATGATGCGCAGGGCGGGGCAGTCTCCAGCCAGCCATGTCTGAGGGGAGCAGAAGGAACAGAAGATGGGGTGTGACCCCAGCACCCCAACGATGCCCATGCCACTGCGACTCGTCACAAAGGCCTCCTGCGGCCACGAGTGACCACAGAGCACACCGGGACAGCCTGAAGGGGACTTAGGAAAACCGTTTCACCGTTGTATTGTTCCCCCTCTGGCCGCCAGGCGGACCTGTGTTTACAGCCTGTGGCTAGCCCGGGCTCCGGAGGAGGCTGCTGCAGGCTGTGACAGCTGGGAGCAAGGCCATTTGGAGGCATGTCCGGAAGGCCCCGCCCTCAGAACAGACAGCAGCGTCCAGCAGAGAGCTGACCTGGGGTGCACAAGCCAGGCCCTGACGTGGCACCACCTGGAACACCCGCTCCTCCCGAATGCACAGCGCAAGCCCAGGAAGTGGAGACGCTCCAGGGCCTTCTCCTGGCCGCCCTGCCCACCCTGAAGTGACCTGCAGTGGCTGGGCTGCGAGGGCCCGCAGACGATGCCCAGCGGGCAGTGCTACTCAAAGCCCAGGCCCGCCAGGCTCGTCCACCACAGAGAACAGCTTCCATGGGGAACCTGCAAGCCAGGCCGACTGTCACTGCCACACCTGCACGACGCCAGAGAGCCAGACCAGGCCTGCTGCATGGGGGCCTTTGTGACAGTGACCAAGTGGCAGGGGGACCAAGACCTGGCGCGGTCCTCACACACCTGCAGCCTCAGCACTCCCGGACCTGAGGTAGACGCCACTCAACACCTCATCCCAAGTGCCGGCTCTTCAGGCGACAGTACCACAAGGAAATCCCAGACGGATCACTTCTTCCAGAACTTTCTATTCGTCTAAGTGCTAAGTCAGCAAACTGCTAGGAAGTCAGCGCGCAGTCTGTGGTTTATACTTGTAACGAAAGCGCGCGATCCTGCCACTTCCCCGGTTTGTTTTCTGGAATGTTCTTTCAGAATCCGGGCCTGTTCACCGCGTGGAAATCTCACAGATTTCCCACAGGGGCGAGCCTGGCCGCTCATCTAACACACTCAGGTCTGGCAAGGCCCAAGGCCGGCCACTCACCTTGGGCCAGCACGTGGTGTAACTGGCCTCGTCCTGCACGATGGCTTCGAGCAAGCTGCGCTCGTCGTCCTGCTGGCGCCAGGTCTTGAACGCGGCTCCCATAAGGCCATGAATAAAAAGGACATCTGCTTTAATGGGCTGACTGCCGGGGGAGAGGGTGTTAAAAAGAAGCAGAACAAGTGATTACTGCTCGGTGAGGATCTCAGGCACGCGGCCCGGCCCGCAGCAGACGGCTCCGACACACAGTAGGACTGAACTGCGGCGGCCATCACCAGCTCGGGTGGACGAGGGGCCCCAATGGGCGTCAGCGGAGACGCAAGGGCAGGCATGCGGGATCTCTGCAATAGCGAGACAGAGCTATACGGGCACCGTGGCATGCTGGGACGGGGTGGGACTCCGAAGCTGTCTACCCACGAGTCCAACCCCGCCTCAGAGTCGACGCAGGAAAACACTAATAGTCCCAGCGTCTACATGCGTGGAAGAGACTTCCAGAATGCATCATGGAAACACA
This sequence comes from Uropsilus gracilis, assembly GCA_004024945.1. Lineage (NCBI taxonomy): Eukaryota > Metazoa > Chordata > Mammalia > Eulipotyphla > Talpidae > Uropsilus > Uropsilus gracilis. Next base: position 21,617 of record PVHY01015076.1, read on the forward strand.
GTTTTTTGGGGGGTTTTTTTGGTGCCGAAACTGGGGAATGTGTCAAGGAAGAATTTAAAGTAACGCAAGTGACATCTTAACTTCAACATGTCTGAAAACATCACCACATCAGGTTACTGACACATCTGAATTATCCTGGAAATCTGCTTCTCATATCAGAAAATCCTGCTGTTCCCCCGGCACTGTTTTCAAAGTCTGCCAAAGAGCCAAGAGCCCCACGGTCTCCTCATGGGAGTCCTGTCTGTTGCATCTACTGCATCAGCAACACTTCTGGATGCTGGAAACGAACACAAGCAGCAGCATGAGCTAAAGTCCTCACAACTGGGACCTAACTCCGCAACAAGAAAAAGAAACGGGCAGCAAGAACCCTCCAGCCAGGCACGTCTGCTTGCTGACGGGCGGTGGTGTCAGTGACCCCCAGCTCCAAGGAGGAGGCAATGCGCACAGCGCCAACAACGGCCTCAGGACAGGCAACGACAAATCCGATGCAAGGACATTTCACGATCCGAGCAGCTCTTCTCCCAGGGGGACGCTGGGACGGCCGACCGGCCCACGGAGATGCTCAGGCTCAGTGGCCGTGCCAGATGCGCACTGCAGACCCGCAAGGCAGCCTCACCTCACCCCTGCAGTGGCTGCTGCTGGAAGGCGCGAGAACAGGAGCCAGAGGCGAGGCAGGGAGCAGGGCGCCCCACACTCGGGACATAGCCGCAAGCGGGAACAGCAGGCTGGAGAGTCCTCAGGAGACCAAGACGAGAGCTGGCACAGGGCCCAGCAGCGTTGCTGCTGGGCATCAGGCCGAGAAGAAGAAAAGGCTGACTCAAAAAGGTGCCGCGTCCGTTTCACCCAGCATTAACGGCAGCAGCCAAGAGCCCGGCGCTCACCGGAGGATGATGGGCAGATGAAGAAGATGTGGTGAACACACATGCCTAAACGCTCTGACACTTCCACAGCTGCCAGGCACCCGTGACAAAGATTGCCCCTTGCCCTCGGCCACAGCACGGATGGCCCTTACAGCACTGTGCCCAGTGAAATGACTCCAAGAAAGACTGTCTGATCTCATGCATACATGCAATTTGTTTTTTCTAATGAACAAACAAAGCAAAACCAGAAACAAAACAGATTCGCGGGAACCAGAGGGGAAGTGAGGTGAGAGCAGGGCAAACTGGGCAACGGGGTCAGCTACTTGCTGACGGATGGAAACGAGTGTTCTGGCTGGAAGCAGGCTGCAGCGCATAAAGATGTAAAGTCACAGTGCTGTGTGCCTGAAACTCATGCGACGCTACATATGTCGCGTGACACTACGTACTTCGCGTGACGCTAGGTATCTCATGTGACGCTACGTACTTCGCGTGACACTACGTACCTTGTGTGAAACTACGTACCTTGGATGACACTACATACCTCGCGTGACACTAGGTATCTCATGTGACGCTACATACCTTGTGTGACGCTACGTACCTTGCGTGATGCGACGTACCTTGCATGACACTAGGTATCTCATGTGATACTACGTACCTCGCGTGACATATGTACCTTGCATGACACTAGGTATCTCATGTGACACTACATACCTCTCATGACACTACGTACCTTGCGTGACACTAGGTATCTCATGTGACGCTACATACCTTGCGTGACACTATGTACCTTGCGTGACGCTACGTACCTCGCAGGACACTACGTACCTCGCGTGACATTATGTACCTCGCGTGACGCTATGTTACCTCACGTGACATTAGGTATCTCGTGACGCTATATACCTCGCGTGATGCTATATACCTCATGTGACACTAGGTACCTTGCGAGACACTAGGTATCTCATGTGACACTACGTACCTTGCGTGATGCTGTGCATCAACGTCACCTCAGTTAAAAAAGATACCACCACACCTTTGTCCCATGCACTGACCCCCGGGCCCCGGCCCAGGCTCACACAGCTGTCTGCTGATGACAGCACCCTGTGCCTTCCTGCCCAGTGGCCCCGCAAGCCCAGTCACTGACTGACACAGACCTGTGTGGAAACACAGGGATAAAACACTCCCAGCTGAAGCGGGATGTGGGCCAGGAGTGAACCACCTTCCTGAAGGGAGGAGACCAACCCGGACAACGGCACCGCGCTGTCGGGAAACCTGCAGCTCTCCTGCGGCCACAACGGAGAGGCCGCCTCAGGGACCGCGCACGGCTTCCTGATGCAGCGTGTGGCTGAGCTGAGCGAGGCGAGAAGCACTGGAGGACGCCTCTGGGCCATGGCCGGCAGGATGCCCCCGCCAGCTCTCACCTGGTGCGGTACTGGGGGTGCAGCACGTACACGCCGTCCAGGTACTTCTCTCGCACGGTCTCTCGGTCCAGATTAGCCAGGGTTCTGGCGGCGTGCGAGGCCTCCATGATCTGGGAAGACTTCATGGCTCCCGCCAGTATGGAGACCCAGCCTGGGGAGACAAGGCATTGCAGTGACTAGGGACAGCCCCCCAGAGAACAGCAGTGAGTACTCAGTGACGCCGCTGAAGGCTGTGGGTTGAACGAGCAGAGTACTGTTGGCGGTAGGCGGCAGCGGGTCACGGACACGGCCATCAGCCGAGGCCGTGTCTCCAGCCAGGCCTGCCTCTGCCACCACAAGGGCTCTGGATGGACCCGGAAGAAAGCTGGCGGCTCTTCAGTCCTCAGTGCGCCGCGAGCAGAAAAGGGGGCTGGGCCTGGCCGTGGCAGCACATGGGGCCATTACCTGAGCGGGCGATGGTGGGATGGAGGTGCTCGTTCAGGGCCATGTTGCCCACGATGCGCAGGATGTCCCGCTGGACGCTGGGGCAGTCCTTGTGGAGCCGGTACAGCCTCTGCAGCAGCTGCAGGCCCCCGTGCACCTCGATCTTGTCACAGTGGGCAGGTATCTAGCACAACATGTTGGCAGAGGCTGACTCTGGGCTGCAGCAGGCAGGTGACAGTGCGCAGCCGGGGCAGGGACGTGGAGGGCAGGGATGCTCTGGGCAGCACAAGGAAGCAGCCCCCCATCCAGTGTGCGGCGCCCAGGACCACTGATGTCGGTGCAGCCTAGCAGGACTGGGGAAGAGTTTTTTCTTCAGGCTATTCTGCTCAGCTCCGGGCGGCTGCAACCCAGTAACGCCGTCACTACAGAATCGCAGCAACGCACAGCGCTGCGATGATGGGCCTGAACCACCCTCCAGACGTTCTCTGCCCCTGAGCCGTGTGCAAGTGGCAGCTGGCTCTGCAAGCGTGGCTCCCAGACAGGCGCACACCCGCTGCCCAGGCTTCTGCAGCCCCAGCCGGCAGGCGAGTGACCGCTCAGAAGGCGGGGACTCAAAGAGGACGATCAGGGACAGAAAACGGGGCTTGAGTGTTTAAAGGAGAGGGAGGGAAGTGAAGGGTGAAGTGTGCGGCGTCACGGGGGGCAGGCGGCCACCGCGGGAGGCAGGCGGCCATCGTGGGGGGGCAGGTGGCCATCGTGGGAAGCCGCAACAGGCAGGCTCAGCCCATCGCTGCTCCACTCATGGCCAGAAACCCTGGATGGCTCTGTGGCCAGCTTTCACCCTCTGAATTTCTATTAAATTTGGTCTTTTTTTTTTTTTTTTTGAGACTAGGTCTTGTTATTTTGGCCCGTGGAACCGCAGGCTCTCATTGCCCGGGGTACCACAGACTCAAGCAATCCCCAGTCTCAGCTTCCCAGGTAGCTGGGATTACAGGTGTGTGCCACCACGCCCAGCTATCTTTTTTGGAACTAGGTCTCGCTACAGGCCCCAGGCGGGACTCAAACCGCAATCCCTGGCTGCTTCATAGGCTGAAGCATACAGGCACGAGCCACCGTGCCCGGCCTAGGTCTCGCTATTTTGGCCCGTGGAACCGCAGGCTCACGTTGCCCGGGTACCACGGACTCAAGCAATCCCCAGCCCCAGCTTCCCAGGTAGCTGGCATTACAGGCGCATGCCACCACACCCAACTATTTTTTTGAGACTAGGTCTTGCTACATGTCTCTGGCGGGACTCGAACCATGATCCCTGGCCCCGGCCGTGGCTTCCTAGGCTGCCACCTAAAGGTATGCGCCACAGTGGCTGGCCTAAATTTGGTCACATTTTAAACAAACCAAAAGTCAGGCCACTCGGACACAGAGCAAGTAAGGTATGAATGCGAGAGGCTTCTGGGGCGTGAACCCACTTCCAGGACTTTCGACTAGAAATGCAGTTACTTCAGAAACTGGTCGCAGTCACAAGTCCGGGTGACTTTGCCCACGCTGCTTTCTCAGCTGGCACACCCAGCTGATCCTGCCGTGTACGCAGCGACTGACAGTACCGTGGGGATAAAGCCTGGCAGGAAAGCACCAGGCTCCTGCCCAGGATGGCTGTGCAGGGAGGGAGTGTGCCAGCCTCAGCAGAGGCGCCTGTTGAAGACACGAACCCCCCCAACCTCCGCCCCCTCCCCCCCACAGCAGCTGAACTTAACCTGCTAGAGGAAAGCAGGAAATGGGCATTTTAACGTGATTTCTGGGTGATTCTCATGCACTGACATTCGAGTACCAGCAAGTTTATGGCTTTTTTCTTTTTCTAATCAAACTGTGGCCGTGTGTGTGTGGGGGGGGGGGTAGTGAATCCCTGGGATTATAATGATATGAAATATATATATATATATAAATAAATTAAGAAAAAAAACCAAAACTGTGGCCATGACTGGAAAGTTGTCATGACAGCAAAAAGCCTAAAACCACGGGCCGTGCTCGCTGGTGAAAAGCCAAAGGTAGGTCATTAAATATTTCTTTTTTCTGTCTTGCCACATCCAGGTGTCTGAAAAGGAAGCTGCTACCTGAAATGGCTCGTAAACATGACCTGAGAAATGGTGCGGAGGGCATGGATGAAAGGTAAGTGCACAGTTAGAGAGCAAACAGCTTTCTTTTAGTGCAACTACGATCTGTCCATTTTTAGAAATAATTAGCAATGTGAAATTCATAAAATGGTGCTAAATCAGGCTTACCAATTGTAACAATTAAATGGGGAGGCAGAAATTCTCAAACAAGCAGAAAGTTTTCATTATAAATGAGAATTATCTCCTTTGAATAATAAATGAGGATTATTTCCCTGGTCTATAAAACTCTTTCAAAACAATCATAGAAAGCAGGTCATTGAAAACGCAAGTTACCTCAGAATGTCTTACTAAAGCTTCTAAACAGAACATTTCCACCGTAACTGAAGGAACTTCTCCAAAGCTTTCAGCGTATGGAAGTCCATTTCCTCCAAAACACCACAAGCCACCCTAAAAGATAATTAAAATTTTTGCTGAAAACAGTGACTAAAACCTTTTGACAAAAAAAAAAAAAAAGTCCCTGTGGCAGGTACAGTGCTAGGGAGGGTTGCAGCTGCCCAGGGAGCTTGTCAGGACACAGCCTGGCTGTGACAAGAGGATACCAGCTCCAGCAGACCAGAGCCACGGAAACGAAGCCCGCATTTCCCTGGCTCCCGGGTGAAAGCCCAGAACACGTAAGGCGGAGCCCCCAGCTTGGGAGAAATTCCTGGGCAGGCAGACCCATGTCCTCTCAGATAAGATGACATCGACTGCACAACGCAGACATGAAACAGAGACTAAACCTCATCAACACATAAACTGCAGAAGACAGTATGGAGAGAAGAGGGTGGGAGAAATGCCTGCACACCATGCATCTGACAAGGAGCTGTACCCAGGACATAGGGAGCTCTTACACCCACAGCAGAAATACAACTCACAAACGGCAAGGGTGTGAGTAGCTGTTTTCCCAAAGAAGATAAGCAGTCAATCAGCTCATGAAAAGAAGCTGGATGTCACAGACCATTAGGGAAATGCAAGTCAGAGTCATCTGCCGGGCCACCCCCCGGGGAAGAACAAGCCGGACAGCACATGCCTACTTTGGGAACCTGACACTGTCTGTGCTAAGGGGAGCCAGACCTGGGGTTCAAGAGGCTGGGCGGGAGGAATCAGGGGCAGCTCGTGGTAAGAAGACAAAGGTGCTCTCGCGGGCACCTGGGGACGAAGGTAAAGGGGGCGGCACGGGCAGCCCACAGAGGGGCTCTGAGCCCACAGAGGCATCCTGGGCACCGCAGCGAAAACCACGGCAGCGTCCGAACGACCCCACGCCACGCTGCAAGGGGCTCTGGGACGTGGAGTGACGCAGAGCAGAGGCGCCATGCCTACGGCGGGCCCCACTGCTCATGTCCTGGGGCGGAAGCCAAGTCGCTCGGCTGCGGAAGGATGGCGGGCAGGACCGTGTCTCCGCCGAAGCTACACCCGCCCATCCGAGCAGACTGGTCGCTGCAGTAACGGTGACGGGCGTTTGTTCTGCATTTTCTTAAGGGAAATGATTTGTAGGAAATGAAACCTTCCTGCGATGACCCACGAGAGCCCGCATTCGGTCACCGCTCAGGACGCAGCCCTTCAACACGAGCAGGAGAAGCCGGCTACCGCGGTCGGGGTGGTCCTGGGTCAGTGATGCCAACCGTGAGTGGGCCCAGAGCTGAAGAGCGGGAACAAAGCGACCAGGGGAGACACAGAGACCCTCACCCACCTGGCCCCTCGCAACTGACGGCATCTTACCCCAGGAGGGCCAGCCCCAGGGCAAGGTTGTGAGTGCCCACGGGGGACACAGCCCATACGTCCCTGCCCCCGTGACCAGGCTCTGGCCTCTGTCTCATCGCCTCTGCCACCCAGCACACTCTGTCTCCTGCAGTTGTTTCTGCTGGCGCTGGCCGCCAGGCTCTGCAGCAGCCTAAGGGGCAGGCGGGCTGGTAAACAAGGGCCGGCCTGTGTCTGCACCACGGACAAGGAGCTGGAGGCTCCAAGCAGAAGCAGGGCCAGGTTGGGTTCTGGTTGTTTTTTCAACTGCTCAGCTGCTGTGAGGAGGAGCGAGGGCCGGCAGGAGCCTGCTGCACTGAAGCCGAGGTGCAGGCGAGCCAAGAGAGACATCGCGGCCCAGCAGGAAGGTGAGCTGGCTTCCAGCAGACCCTCCTGTGAGGGAGACGTAGACACGTCTGCTAGAACACACTGGAAGCCATCTTGCAGAGCTTGGCGACACAGCCACGCTCCCCAACAAAGGGGGAAGGGAGAAGGGGACCCACTGGTGCCAGCAGTGGAAACCACAAGGGTGGCAGCCCGAAGCCCAGGGCTGAGGAGGACGAGGCCTGTCTCTGGAGGAGGCACTGGGAAAACCAGCCCAGGGCCCCCGGCTTCAGTTCGGGGCTTGGGTGAAAAACTGTGGCCCTGAGGCAATTTCTGTGTGTTTCCAGCAGCTACGCTGGAGCCTCCCCACTGGGAGCCAGTGTCCCCGCAGCCCCTCCGGGGAGCTCTGCGCCAGGGTGCAGCAGGGTTGTCCCTGCCAGAGGGACGTGCTGACCTTCTGGGCCGCAAGGCTCTGGCTGCTCTCACTCAGGGCCAGCGACGTGAAGTACTGGATGCACTCATCCAGGCCGGTCTGCGGCAGGGCGGACAGCAGCTGCCGGAGCTCCTCCTCGATGCAGGAATCCTGGCGGAAAGAGATGGGGGTCCTGTGAGGACGACGAGATGCACCCAAAGTGTCGAAGGGGGAAGACGCTAAAGTCGGTCTTGGAAACAGTCACAAGCGCACAGAGGGCGTCACTGCACCGACTTCCAGCCTCTGCATCTGCCCAGCCGAGGGCCAGCGGGAGGGGCATCTGACGCCCCCTCAGGCCGTGTCTGGGACTCCACGGACACGCATCCGAGCACTCGGGCTCTTCCATGGTGACTTACACCTTATACACTCAGCGACCCGTTTCCTCAGAAACTGGAAGCACCTTTTCAGATTGGCCTCTCCTGGCCTAGGAAAGGGCTTGAACCCAGACCCCGGGTAGCAAGGACCAGATGGCCGGGCACGCGGATGCATCACTCTCTGCGTGTGGGGCCCCAGCTACCGCTCTGCACCCCAGGACACACTCTGCACCACCCAGAAACATCCCTGGTCGTCACCACTGGGTGGGGGAGGGGCAGCTACCAGTGACCAGCGAGCAGAGGCCGGGAGGCCGCTAAGTACACTGCGAGGAACAGGGCCACTCCCAACAACAGGACATATCTGGGCCCTCAGCGCCCCCACAGGGCAGCTGAGCCGTACTGGCCACAGCAGCGAGGACAAGGGCTTGTCCGGCGATGCTGACAGGCTGCGAAGCCCAGCTCAGGGGCCGGAAGCCTACTCCCACATGGGAAAGGGTAAGAAAAGCAGCTCCCCCACCCCCAGCCAAGGCCTCTCAGCATGAAAACTGCCATTCTGGGCTTTACTTAGCCCTCTAAGCTGCCCGCAAGGCACAGCCGACAGATGGCTTCCTGGCGGCTGATGCCGCACCCAGCGTGCAGACTATGTGTCCAGCAACTTCTCAGTCTCTGAACTATTACTTACTTCTTTCAAGGACGGCAAAGGGGGGGGAGGGAGGAAGAAGCGAAGATCGGTCCCTTTGCTTCGCGCCAGCCCGATGAGCGTCTGCCGGTCCCCGGCCTGCGCGAAGGTCCTGTATTGGTAATCTGTCGCGA
>PVHY01015077.1:0-36816 GCA_004024945.1 Uropsilus gracilis
TGTTTTCATTTTTTTTTATTTTTTTGTTTGATTTTCCCTATATCCGTCATATAAGTGAGATCTATCTCATTTTTATGTTAGCTTATATTCCTTCACCTCAGTAAATCTTAGGAAGTTTTATTTATCAGAACTCTACACACTGTCAAATTCAGTCATTACTCAATCTATATTCTCAAATGAAATGTAAGATAGAATTGTTAACATTTCAGAATATATATACCACCTGGGTAAAAGACTTGGATTGCAACATAAATTCCTAATTGCTAGATGTCATGGGAATCATATGAAAAGATCAGTTCAAATCTATTTATGGATATCAATTTTTGAACATAAAATAGAAAGATAGCAATTAGTATGTTTTATGATCAATGCTTTTTGGCATATATATTTCCAAGTTTTGTTTTGTTTTCTGGTGGTCACCTTTTCTACATGGAACCAGGGAATGATACATAAATTTCAGATTTTCTTCTGCTGGAATTATCAAAGGAACTAACAGTGCGGCCCCTCATATTTGGGATTTTTCTCTCCGTATACCTTATCACTCTGTTGGGAAACTTGCTTCTCATTGTGGCTGCCATCTTAGACACCCACCTCCACACACCCATGTACTTTTTCCTTGTTTCCTTTTTCCTTTCTGTCCTTTGTGGACATCTGTTTCTCCTCCACCATGGTTCCAAGTATGCTGGTGAACATCCAGACACAGAGCAAAGTCACAACTTAATAAAGGATGCATTGCCCAATTGTATTTTTTCTTACTTTTCATAGGGTTGGATGACTTACTCCTGACAGTGATGGGCTATGATTGCTTTGACTATCTATAACCCCCTGCACTGCACAGTCATCATGAACTCCTGACTCTGTGGGCTGCTGGTTCTGCTGTCTTGGAGCATCAGTGTTCTGTATTCCTTATTAGAAAGCTTAATGGTGTTGCGACTGTCCTTTTGTTCCAGCGTGGAAATTCCACATTTTTTCTGTGAACTAAGTCAACTTCTTCAGTGCTCCTGTTTTGTTTTGTTTTTTGAGACTAGGTCTCGCTATTTTTGCCTGAGGAACCACAGGCTCTCGTTGCCCAGGGTACCACAGACTCAAGCAATCCCCAGTCTCAGCTTCCCAGGTAGCTGGGATTACAGGCATGCGCCACCATGCCTGACTATTTTTTTGAAACTAGGTCTCACTATGGGCCCCAGGCAGGACTCGAACCGCGATCCCTAGCCCCGGCCGCTTCATAGGCTGAAGCTTACAGGCACGAGCCACCATGCTCGCACAGTGCTCCTGTTCTGATGCCTTTCTGAATTACTTGCTCATGTATTTTGTAACAGTGCTGGTATGTGTTGGTCCACTCACAGGGATCCTTTACTCTTACTCTAAAATTGTTACCTCCATATGTCGAATCTCATCAGCACAAGGGAAACGTAAAGCATTTTCAAACTGTGCATCTCATCTCTCAGTTGTCTCCTTATTTTATGGTACTGGAGTGTACCTTAGCACTGCCATTGCCCACAGTTCAAAATCAGCTGCAGTTGCCTCAGTGATGTCCACTGTGGCCACACCTATGTTGAACCCCTTCATCTACAGCCTGAGGAACAAAGACATAAAGGGGGCTTTGAAAAAAGTCCTTGGAGTGGCTGCTATGCTAAGCAAATTATCTTGGAGCTGAAGAATGGCCTGTGATTACAGGACTGAAAGTCATGCAGTGGAAGTTGACCTGGTTCTTTCCATTTATAGCCTCGATTTTCCTTTTCATTCTTGTCTCTCCAGTAAAATTTCCTACACAATTATTTAATTGACATTAGCATGTTTTCTACTCAACATATACACTCCTTCCTCCTTTGACATTTCCAAATATTTTTCCAAAATGTGTTTCAGAAATCATTGGAATGTCCTGCTTTTTTTTTTATTGGGCACTATGTAAATTTTTTAAGTTATTTATTTATTTTTTATTAATAATTTATTTATATATAAATTTCACATATCTGTGATCTCTGGGGTTCACCCCCCTCCCTGACCATTTCCACTCTGTCCCACCCCACTCCCAGGATGTGTACTTCAATTTGGTTGTTGGCTTGTTTTGACTTTTCTTCATGGATTTTTATCTTTCCCATATCCCATATAGTAGTGAAACCATTTTGTTTTTGTTTTTTTCTTTTTGACTTGTTTCTGCTAATATGAATTCTTCCAAGTTCATCCATGTTATCATAAAATCATTCAATTTGTCATTTTTAATTGATGAGTAATATTCCTTTGTGTATATATACCACATCTTTTCATCCAGTCATCTGTTTTTGGACATTTTGGTTGCCTCCATGTATAAATAGTGCTGCAATAAATATTCAAGTACAGGTGTCCCTTTGTACCCACATTGAAGCATCCTTTGGGTAAATACCCAAGAGACTAATTGCTGGCTCAGATGATAGTTCCATTTTCATTAATTTGAGGACCCTCCATACAGCTTTCCATAGAGGTTGGACCAATTTACATTCCCACCAGCAGTATAAGAGTGTCCCCTTCTCTCCACATCCTCGCCAGCACTTGTTGTTGCCTGTTTTATGGATATGGGCCATTCTTACTGGTGTAAGGTGGTAACTCATTGTGGTTTTGATTTGCATTTCCTTTATTGCTAGTGATATTGAGCAATTTTTCATGTGCCTGTTGGCCATTTATATTTCCTCTTTGGAGAAGTTTCTTTTTAGTTCTTCACCCCATTTTATGATTGGGCTTCTTGTTTTGCTTTTGTTTAATTGTGTGAGTTTCTTGTGGATCTTCGTTATTAAACCCTTATCACTCTTGTAGAGGGCAAAATTTTTTTCCCATTCAATTGGTCTTCTTTCAGTTTTTTCTGTCTGTGATCTCTAAAAAATTATTTATATGTAAATTTCACATCTTTGTAATCCCAGGGATTCACCCCCCCACTCTCCCTGACTGTTCCCACTCTCTCCCTACCACCCCGAGTTGTGTACTTCAGTTTGGTTGTTAGTTTGTATTGCCTTCCTCATGGCTTGCTATGTACATCTTAAGAATAATTTAATCTCAAGTAATATATATCATCCCAAATATTCTTCTTTCTTTTTCCTGAATGAATGTTCATGAGCTGTATTACTCACATGGAAAACAAATGCACCTGGCAACTAAATCCATATATTTAGTTTCACTATAATTGAAAATTAAGAAGCCACAGTTTTCACATTAGATTAGTTATTCCTTTCTGTTTAAATATCTTGACTGATCTCACTATTAATGTATATTTCATTATGCTGACATGCTTTCTCTCAGACCTGCTTTTTTTATTCTATTTTTAAATTTGATGTGCACAATTCCTACCACAGTCACTGATATTACTCAGTTTTAAACTTTGTATCTCCTAGTAGATGTTACATGGGAAATCAAAGTTTAATAACTAGATTTATCTAATATGATCTTGAGCTAGAGAAAAAGCATTGACCATGATGAACAAAATTGAAAATCATGTGTTTGATTGCCATGTAAAATAGTTTGTTTCATGCTACCATTGTGATATATAAGACTCATACCAATGTGTGATAGAATATGTAAATATTGGAATAAATGCTGGTATATTAATATTCTTTATTGAATCACACATATTTTCTTGGTTTAAAAATTACAATGCCCTTGTAATTATAATTCACCAAATCCCTTATAGAAATTGCCTCTCTTTTAAAAATTTCTGTCATACCAAATAAAATAGCAATGAAAAGAATAACTTCAGCTTTCACCCTAAGCCCAGCATGGTTTGGGCTTGGGCCCGCATGGATGGAGTGTCCCTGAAGCCGGAGAGTGTGGCTGGCACTGGGAAGTTCATCCCAGAGGTGAGAGGCAGCCAGTTGAAGTGGTGGGGGGTGTCCCACTCAGGTGAGCTGCCCTGCCAGCAAAGAGACTACTTCTGGTTGTCAAGGTAATGGACCTGAGAGTTAGAGAGAGATTGCAATTTGCAACTGAACAGGCCTGGCCCTTCAGGCTTGGGGTGAAACCAGTCCTTTAGTACTGGGTAAGCCAACTTGAAAGTTTTCAGCTTTCACCCCAAGCCCAAAAGTGCCAGTGCTGCATAGTGGCGCCAGCACAAACTAAGGAAACAAGGACACTCACTAACCAAGAGCTTGAAGAAACCCCAACTAAAAAGAGTGTTAGGCCAAGCCTAGCTGCTTGGATGTACCAAGAACTGTTTAAGGTTCATCAAGCTGACAAAAAGGGGGAAACGACAATAAAGAAGACAGACAATACAATAGAAACCATACCTAGTCACACATTCACTCCATGAAAAGGAACTGGTCTCCCACAATAAGCAACGGAAACAAGATATAACCACCACTGCAGCAAAAGTACAAAGACAGAACTAACCACAATTAGATAGCCTTCAACATACCTAATACCAGAGCAGTAGTCACTCAATATGTAGAGCAAGTCCGAAAACACAGGAAGGAGGAAGAATACAAATACTCAAAAAAGCCCTAAGAAAAATAATTCACCCCCAAGGATACAAAATCTGTAGAAACTAACATGGATGACATGGAAGAAATGCTTCACATGTCAGACAAAGAATTCAGAATCAAAATGATTAAAGCACTAAAAGATGCCAAAGAAGAGGGGAAAAGAAGGGAAAGCAAGAGGTTAGAAGCTCTCAATGAACTAAAAGAAGTAGAAAAATATAAAAAAGAATGTAGCAAAATGAACAATATCATTGAAATACAGAAAAATGAAATTGAAATCTTAAATAAGACGCTGCAGGAGATGCAATGCATAAGAGAAGCAATAGAAGAACTCAAAAAATGCAGGGGAGAGCCAGGAAGGCAGATTAGAAGAAATAGAAGAAAGAATCAGCACACTAGAGGATACAGAAGTAGAGAGAATGAAGAAAGAGAAAGAGAGAGAAAAACAGAGTAGGGAAACAGAAGAAAAAAATCAGAGATATGTCAGCTACTCTAAAGTAAACAAATATAAGAGTAATAGGAATCCCAGAAGGAGAAGAGAAAGACATAGTATCTGAAAGGTTCTTCAACGAAATAATAGAGGAAAATTCCCCAAACTTGAAGAAATGAAAGCAGACATATAGGAAGCAAAAAGGACACCAAACTACTTTAATGAAAGAAGAAACACAGCAAGACACATCATAGTTAAACTTTCAAGAGCCAAAGATAAAGAAAAATTATGAGAATAACAAGAGAGAGGAGACAGATAACCTACAAAGGAAAACCGATCAGACTGATTTCAGACTTCTCAGAAGAGACACTCAAAGCAAGGAGGGAATGGGACCACATCATCAAACACTCCAAGACAAAATGTGCCAGTCAAGAATACTCTACCCAGCAAAGTTGCCCTTCCTTTATGAAGGAAAAATTAGAACCTTCTCAGACAAACAAAGCCTCCAGAAATTTGCTACCACAAAACCCCTTCTCCAAGAAGCCCTAAGATCGAAAGCTGCAGAAGAATAAAAAGAATGAATAATAGAAAAGAAAGAACAAACTAAAACAGAACCGCCAATGACCACCAAAAACCCAATGCTAGAGCCTCAAACATCAATAATTACCCTAAATGTCAATGGGCTAAACTCAGCAATTAAAAGACACAGAGTGGCAGACTGGATTAAAGAACAGAACCCAACATTTTGTTGCCTCCAAGAAACATATTTGATCAAAAAAGACAAGCATACATTGAAGGTAAAAGGATGCAAAACAATCCTACAAGCTAAAGGCCCCCCAAAAAAGGTAGGGGTAGCCATTCTGATAGCAGATAAAGCAGATTTCAAATTAAAAAAAGTAACAAAGGATAAAGAGGGTCACTATCTAATGGTTCAAGGGTCAACCAATCAAAAAGACATAACAATTATCAGCATATACTCACCAAAGGAGGGTGCTCCAAGATTCATAAGAGAGCTACTAAGAGAAATGAAAACAAATACAGATGTAAACACATATGTAGTAGGAGACTTTAACACCCCACTCTCAACAAAGGACAGATCAAAAAACAAAAGCTACACAAGGACACAAAAGCCTTAAATGAAGACCTAGAAAAAATGGACCTAATAGACATCTACAGGATGCTACACCCACAAGGAAAAGAATATACCTTCTTCTCAAATTCACATGGATCATTCTCTAAAATTGACCACATGCTAGGCCACAAGACAAACATGAATAAATACACAAAGATTAAAGTAATACCAACTTTTTTTCAGACCACAAGGGTATCAAACTAGAAATCAATAATGAAAAGAAAGAAAGAAGAACATCCAACACATGGAGACTGAACAACATTCTAATAAAGGAAGAATGGGTAATTGAAGAAATTAAAGATGAAATAAAAACTTACTTTGAAACAAATGACAAAGAAGACACAGCATTCCAAAATGTTTGGGATGCAGCAAAAGCATATCTAAGAGGAAGACTCATAGCAATACAGGCCCATATCAAAAACCAAGAAAATAACAAAAAAATAACCTAATCTACCAAATCAAAAAACTAGAAAAAGAGCAAAAAAAATCCAAAACCCAGCAGAAGACAAGAAATAACAAAAATAAAAGAAGTAAATAATCTAGAAACCAAAAAGACTATCCAGAAGATCAACAAAACCAAAAGCTTGTTCCTTGAAAAAAATAAATAAAATTGGCAAGCCCCTTGCAAAACTCACAAAGGAATGAAGAGAGAGAATTCAAATAAACAGAATCACAAATTAAAGAGGAGAAATTACAACCTACACAAAAGAAATCCAAAGGATAATAAGAGATTACTATGAACAACTATATGGAAACAAATACAACAACCTGGATGAGATGGATAGATTCTTAGAAAGATATAACTCTCCAAAATTAAACAAGGAAGATATAGAGAATTTAAATAAACCCATCACAAGCAGTGAAATTGAAGAAGTCATCAAAACTCTACCTAAAAACAAGAGCCCAGGACCAGATGGCTTTACAAACGAATTCTACTAGACATTCAAAGATGATATAATGCCTGCGCTACTAAAGCTCTTCCAAAAAATAGAGAAAGAAGGAAAACCACCAAACACATTCTATGAAGCAAACATCACACTCATACCAAAACCAAATAAGGACAGCTTCAAGAAAGAAAACTACAGGCCAATTTCCTTAATGAATACAGAGTTCAAAAATTTTGAACAAAATCCTGGCAAACTGAATCCAATGATGCATAAAAAGCATTATTCACCATGACCAGTGGGATTTATCCCATGAGCACAAGGATGGTTCAACATCCAGAAATCAATTAACATAATACACCACATCAACAAAGAGAAAAGCAAAAACCACATGATAATATCAATAGATGCAGAGAAAGCATTCGACAAAGTCCAGCATCCATTTATGATAAAAGCTCTTGAAAAATTAAGGATTAAAGGAACATACCTCGACATAATAAAAGCCATCTATGACAAACCTACAGCAAACATCATCCTAAATGTGGAAAACTAAAAACATTCCAGTTGAGATCTGGAACCAGGCAAGGATGCCCACTCTCCCCATTACTCTTTAACGTTGTATTGGAAATTCTAGCTAGAGCAATAAGGCAAGAGAAAGGCATAAAAGGGATACAAATAGGTAAAGAGGAACTAAAGCTATCATTATATAGAGATGACATGATTCTCTACATAGATGACTCCAAAAAATCCACAGAAAGATTGCTTGAAATAACAAACCAGTTCAGTAAGGTAGCTGGATACAAAATCAACACACAGAAGTCAGTAGCTTTCCTATATACAAAAAGTCAAATAGAAGAAGAAGAAATTCGAAAAACCATCCCATTTACCATTGCACCAAAAAAAATAAAACACCTGCGAATAAACCTAACAAAAAATGTGAAAGAACTATACAAAGAAAACTTTAGAACACTACTAAAAGAGATAGAAGAAGATATAAGGAAATGGAAAGACATTCCCTGGATTGGAAGGATAGATATCATCAAAATGGCCATCTTACCAAAGGCAATCTATAGATTCAATGCAATCCCAATAAAAATCCCAATTACATTTTTTAAAGAGATAGAACAAAAATTAATGAAATTCATATGGAATAATAAAAGGCCTCACATATCAAAAAACCTCCTGACCAGAAAAAAAGAGAATGGAGGTATTATAATTCCAAACTTCAAACTATACTACAAAGCCATAATAATTAAAATAGCTTGGTACTGGTACAAAAACAGACAATCAGACCAATGGAACAGAATTGAGTTCCCTGAAATAAAACCACACATATATAGTCAACTAATCTTTGACAAAGGAGTGAAAAACTTACGTTGGAACAAAGATAACCTCTTCAATAAATGGTGCTGGGAAAATTGGACTAAGACATGCAAAAAAAATGGAAGACAGCTCCCTCACACCATGTACAAAAATCAACTCAAAATGGATAAAAGACTTAGAGGTCAGACCTGAAACCATAATATACATAGAGGAAAACTTGGGTAAAACTCTTCAGGAATTACAATTCAGAAATCCCTTTCTGGAAGCATCTACAAATGGCAAAAAAATGAAAGAAAACAAACAGATGGGACTACATCAAACTAAAAAGCTCTGTACAGCAAAAGAAACAACAAAAAAACTAAAAGAAGTCCAACCGAATGGGAAAAAATTTTTGCCCTCCACAATAGTGATAAGGGTTTAATAATGAAGATCCACAAAGAACACACACAACTAAACAAAAGCAAAATAAAAAGCCCAATCAAAAAATAGGGAGAAGAACTAAAAAGACACTTCTCCAAAGAGGAAATACAAATGGCCAGCAGACACGTGAAAAATTGTTCAATATCACTAGCAATAAGGGAAATGCAAATCAAAACCAAAGGGATACCACCTTACACCAGTAAGAATGGCCCACATTCAAAGAACAGGCAACAACAAATGCTGGAGAGGAGAAAACAAGTGGAGAAAAAGGAACACTCTTACACTGCTGGTGGGAATGTAAACTGGTCCAACCTCTATGAAAAGCTGTTTGGAGGACCCTCAAATTAATGAAAATGGATCTACCATTTGACCCAGCAATTGCTCTCTTGGGAATCTACCCAAAAGAGACCTCAATGTGGGTACAAAGGGACACCTGTGCTCGGATGTTTACCGCAGCACTATTTATAATTGCAAGGACATGGAAGCAACCCAAGTGCCCCAAAATAGATGACTGGTTGAAAAAAATGTGGTATTTATACACAATGGAATACTACTCATCAATTAAGAATGACAAATTCGACAAGTTTTTGACATGGATGTACTTAAAAGGAATCATACTAGCAGAAGCAAGTCAAAAAGAGAAAGACAGAAGTCAAGTGGTTTCACTAATATATGGGACATAATGAAAAAAAAAGTAAATAAAAGCCATGAGGAAAAGACAAAACAGGCTGAGCACAAAACTAAAGCACACAACAATGGACAGGAGGGAAAGGGTGGGGGGGATGGGATCGGAGAGTGGGGGGGGTAAGCCCCTGGGATTGCAAAGATGTGAAATTTATATATAAATTAAAAAAAGAATAACTTCAACATCATCCATAGGTATACTTTCTCTGTACTTAGGAAATTCTTCAGTCTTAACTATCAGAAGGTGATCCTCTTACTCAAAATTACTTTGACTTTCAGACTCCTTTGTGGTTCCATTCACATCATAGGGTTAACTGATCTCTTTCTCTGAAAAATCACTTAATTTTTCATAGGAATTTCATTGTATCTGAATAGTGCTTTAAGTAATAAAGACACAAAAGCAATATTATTAACTCCAATCCATGATCAGTGAATCTCTACCCATTTATTATTACCTTTTACAATTTCATTCATTGGAGATTTACCTTTCCATTTATAGCTTTCACTTTTTGAATTAAGTTTATTCATAGGTACTCTACTCTTTTTGATAACATTGTAAAGGAACTGTTTTCCTAATTTCTCTGAAAGTGTTTTCTTGAGTTTAGAAATGTAACTAATCTTTGCATACTGATTTTAAGCCCTGAGACTTTACTGAGTTAGTTTATTAGTTCTGACAATTTTCTGATCATTTTGGTTATCATTATATAATATGCTGTCTGCAATAAAGTTTTAACTCTTCTTTGCCAATATGGGTACATTTTCTTTTCCTTGAACTACTGCTCTTATGAGGACTCCCAGTGCTATGTTTAACAAAAAGGGTGAGAATGAGCATCCTTGTCTTGTTCTTTTTTATAGAGAAAAAGTTTTCTTTTGTAAATAGCAAGTTAGCTATAAGGTTGTCATATATAATCTTCACTTATGGTAGCATATTCATTCTATGCCCATTTTATTAGGAGTCTTAGCAAGAATTACTGCTGAGTTTTGTTGAGATTTTTATATTCTATTGAGATGATCATATGATTTTTATCTTTTATTTTGTTATTGTGTTTTCTCAGGTTAATTGTTGCAGGTAGCTGTCATTTTAATAATAAGTTAGTTTTCAGTGCCCATAGTTCACTTGTGTTTTCTTTTATTCAACTGGCAATTCTCTTTGTTATTTACTTGAACCTAATCTCAAAATGTCCTGAAATATTTTTTCTACTTATAGTGTGTGTGAACAAAAATTGATCTCACCCAGGAGCTGAATGAAATAATGCAAAGGTTTAGTAGCTATTGCCTCCCAAAAAATTATTGCGTGACTATGTATTATATTCCTATTACTATTTCAATAAATTATTGCACTAGGAGTTTAAATCAAACAAACATGTTCAGTTTAGGAAGTCAGAACTCTTAAATGAGTCTCTTTGGACTCAAATCAAGATATTTATAGGCCAGGTTCCTTCAATAGCTACAGAGCAGACTATTTCAACATTTCTGTTATAATTTCAAGACCATAATTTTCTCTTGGTTACTCTCCTTTTTATACCTTCAAAGCCAGCAGTAACATCTTCATAATTCCTTCCCTGACTCCAGTTATTCTGCCTTCTACTTCCACACTCAGAGGTCCATGGTGAGTACATTAGTCCCACTTGCATGACTGTTACCATCTTTTTATCTTTAGAGCAACTGATTAGCAACTTATCCCATCTTCTACTATAATTCCCACTACATATAAAAATTAACATTCAAAGTTATCAAAGATTAGGATGCAATTATCTTTTGGATGACCTTATTCCATGTGCTAAGTAAGATATTTTTCAGAAGTATTATTGTAAATGTCAAATGACAACCATTTTGTTAGTTGGCTAGTGAGCAGCCATTTTGTTAAAAGTTAGGCACCTATCTGGAAGGGGGATGCAAGCCAACCTCATATGGACATAAATAAGGGCTATGTCAGCCACAAACCAGCAATGTCCCCTTATATGGTAAGCCCCTTACCAACCAATCCAGATGGGACAATTATCCTCAAGCCCCTTGCTATGGGATAAAAGAGGACACATGGGCTCGGAGTACTCACTTGCCCTGATATAGCCACTGCATCAGTGACCCAGGTCAGTGCTGTACCTTAGCTTACTTAAGCTAACAATAAACACCTCTTGTTATTGTATCAGTCATGTGCTGCTGTTGCTGAAATCCCAGACTTGTAGTTTAACATTATAATTTGTACACAGAATAGATTACTACTCAGCTGTCAAAAAGATAAACTTATGTCTTTATAACAAAATGGATGAAATTGAAAGGAATTTTTCTAAGTGACGTGAGTCAAATGGAGAAAAATAGATACCTAGTTGTTTCATTTATACATGGAAAATAGAGGAAACTAAAGGGTCTGATAAAGATGAATAGCAGCTGATCCTTGAAAGCAGACCTTAGAGACATTCAAGAAGGAGGAGGGGGGACATAGGAAATGCACAGGGGACAGAACACAATGGAATGTGTTGCAAGATTACAGGTGCTTTGATGGTGAGAAAACTATGAGCACACAAGAAAGGATAAATCCTATAATTTTAAAAAATAAATAAGGAGTATTAATTTTAATGTCCCATTGCCCCCACTCCCACCTCCACTGAGGTTTGGACGTTTCTCTAGCCTCTGCAGTGGGCAGTTCTTCTACTTGTTGGGAGTTCATTGCAGCAGGAGTCAGACAGTTCCAGTTCAATCCTTCCTCCCCAAGTAGTGTGGGAAGTTCCCCCATTTCCCTTTTGCATGACTTTTTGCCCACCCAGGTGAGGGTTGTTTTTTTTTTTTTTTTTTTTTTTTTGAAGCAAGAAACAGACAGTACCAGCTTCATTGTCCCACCCCCCTGCCAGTGGCTACCAGAGGCATGGAAGTCTCCAGCCTCTACATCAGGTGGTTCTCCCACTGAGGTGGGGAGTTCATTGCAGCAGAATAGTACCAGCCACACACTCCCATCCCCCAGTGGCTACCAGAAGTGAAGGAAGTTCCCCCAACACCAAGAGAAATACAGCTGGCTGAATCACCAGGACACAGACAATTACAGAGTGCTGGCAAAGAAGAAAAAAAATAATAAAAGAAGCTAAGATCTGCCACAGCAGAAGAGTTACAATATAAAAAAAAGTCCCATCTATAATAACAATAACACATAAAGAGGGGAGAAGTTATTCAAAAGTTATTCAAAGTCATCAAGCATTAAATTACAATTATCTTTTTGGATGACCTTTCTCTGTGCGCTAAGTAAGATATTTTTCAGAAGTATTATAATTTGTGTACACAACTGGTTCTTCAAAAAAAGTTAATAAAATTGTTAACCCCCTAGCAAGGTTCACAAAGAAGAGAGAAAACTTAAATAAACAAAACCATAAATAAAAAGGGAGACATGGAAACTGACACAGCAGATATCCAATAGAGACTAATATGAACATCTATACACAAATACAGAACCTAGGTGATTCCCAGAAGAGTGATTGCTGGGTCAAATGGTACTTCATTTTCATTAGTTTGAGGGTCCTCCACACTGCTTTCCATAGTGGATGGACCAGTTTGCATTCCCACCAGCAGTGTAAAAGTGTTCCTTTCTCTCTACATCCATTCCAGCGCTTGTTGTTGCCTGTTATTTTTGATGTGGGCTATTTTTACTGGTGTAAGATGATGTCTCATTTTGGTTTTGATTTGCATTTCCCTGATCACTAGTAATGTTGAGAAATTTCTCATGTGCTTGTTGTCATTTGTATTTCCTCTTTGGAGAAGTGTCTTTTTAGTTCTTCTCCCTATTTTTTGATTGGGCTTCTTGTTTTGTTTTTGTTTAGTTGTGTGAGTTTCTTGCGGATCTTCGTTATTAAACCCTTACACTTGTGGAGGGCACAAACTTTCCCCCATTTGGTTGGGCTTCTTTTTGTTTTTTTCTGTTGTCTCTTTTGCTGTACAGAAGCTTTTTAGTTTGATATAGTCCCATCTGATAGTGTTTTCCTTCATATTTTTTTTGTCATCTGTAGATGTTTCCAGGAAGGGATTTCTGAATTGTAATTCATGGAGGGTTTTGCCTAGGTTTCCCTTTATGTATTTTATGGTTTCAGGTCTGACATCTAAGTCTTTTTATCCATTTTGAATTGGTTTTTGTACATGGTGTGAAGTAGTTGTCTTGGTCCATTTTTTTGCATATCTTAGTCCAATTTTCCCAGCACCATTTATTGAAGAGGTTCTCTTTGTTCCAGTGTAGGTTTTTCACTTCTTTGTCAAAGATTAGTTGACTATATATGTGTGGTCTTATTTCCAGGCACTCAATTCTGTTCCATTGGTTTGACTGTTGTTGTACCATGCTGCTTTAGTTATTATGGTTTTATAGTATAACTTGAAGCCTGGAGTAGTTAGGCCTCCATTCTCTCTTTTTTTTTGGCCAGGAGGTCTTTTTATTTATTTATATATAAATTTCACAACGTTGTAATCCCGGGGGTTTACCCTCTCCCACCCTCCCCTTATCCCCTTCCCCTTCCCTCCTGCTCAAAGTTGTGCACTTCAGTTTGGTGCTTAGCTTGTTTTGACTTTTCCTCAAGGCTTTTGTTTATTTTTTCACTGTATCCCATATATTAGTGAAGCCATTTGGTTTCTGACTTTTTCTTTATGACTTGTTTCTGCTAATATGATTCCTTCTAAGTACACCCATGTTGTTATAAAATCGTTGAATTTGTCATTTTTAATTGATGAGTAATATTCCATTGTGTATATGTACCACATTTTTTCCATCCAGTCATCTGTTTTGGGGCATTTAGGTTGTTTCCATGACCTTGCAATTATAAATTGTGCTGCAGTAAACATCTGAGCACAGGTGTCCCTTTGTACCCACATTGAGGTCTCTTTTGGGTAGATTCCCAAGAGAGAAATTGCTGGGTCAAATGGTAGGTCCATTTTCATTAACTTGAGGGTCCAGGAGACCTTTTGATATTCTAGGTCTTTTGTTAATCCATATGAATTTCTGCAATTTTTTTCAATCTCTTTGAAGAATGTCATTGGAATTTTTATAAGGATTGCATTGAATCTGTATATTGATTTTGGAAGGATGTCCATTTTGATGATATTAATTCTTCCAATCCATGAGCGGGGAATATCTTTCCATTTCCTTATGTCTTATTTTACCACTTTTAGCAGCATCTTAAAGTCTTCTTTGTAAATTCTTTCATGTGCTTTGTTAGGTTTATTCCCAGATATTTAATTTTTTTGGTGCAATTGTAAATGGGATTTTTAAAAAATTTTTCTTCTGGTTAGCTTTTTGTATATAGGAAAGCTACTGACTTCTGTGTATTGATTTTATAACCAGTTTCCTTGCTGAACTGGTCTATTGTTTCAAGCAGTTTTTCTGTGGATTTTTTGGGTTCTCTACATAGAGAATCATGTCATCTGCATATAATGATAGCTTCAGTTCTTTCCCTATTTGTATCCTTTTGATATCTTTCTCTTGCCTTATTACCCTCACTAGAACTTCCAATACAATATTAAAAAGTAGTGGAGAGAGTGGGTTTCCTTGCCTAGTTCCAGATCTTAATGGGAATGGTTTCAGTTTTTCCTCACTTACGATGATGTTTGCTGTAGGTTTGTCATAAATGTCCTTTAATATGTTGAGGTATGTTCCTTTTATCCCCAATTTTTCAAGAATTTTCATCATGAATGGGTATTAGACTTTATCGAATGTTTTCTCCACATCTATTGATATGATCATATGTTTTTTGGTTTTTTTCCTTGTTGATGTGGTGGATTATGTTGATTGATTTCTGGATGTTAAACCATCCCTGTGCCCCTAGGATAAATCCCACTAGTCATGGTGGATAATGATTTTTTATGCATCAGTGGATTCAGTTTGCCAGGATTTTGTTTAAAATTTTTGCATCTGTGTTCATTAGGGAGATTGGCCTATAGTTTTCTGGGAACCTATCCAAAGGAGACCTCAATGTGGGTACAAAGGAACACCTGTGCTTGGATGTTTATTGCAGCACTATTTATAATTGCAAGGACATGGAAACAACCCAAATGTCCCAAAACACATGAATGGATGAGAAAGATGTGGTATATATACATACTGGAATATTACTCATCAATTAAAAATGACAGATTTGATGAATTTATGATAACATGGATTTACCTAGAAGAAATCATATAAGCAGAAACAAGTCAGAAAGAAAAAGATAGAAACCAAATGGTTTCACTAATATATGGACAACCAAATGAAAATACACAACTGGGGGAGGGGGGAACAGCTGGACAACCAGGGAGAGTAGGTGGTGGGTGATCCCCGGGGATTACAATGATGTGAAATATATAAATAAATTATTTGTGCAATAAAAAATGACAAAAAAGAAATTTTACCATACAACTTGAAAAATAAAAAAAAAAAAATCTGGGTGATATGGGTAAATTTTTAGAATGATACAGCCATCCAGAACTGAACAAAGAAGAAACAGAGGACCTAAACAAGCCTATCACAAGAAGTGAAATTGAAGCAGTCATTAGAACTCTCCCTAAAAACAAGAGCCCAGAACCAGACATTTTCACAAATGAATTCAACCAGACATTCAAAGATGAAATAATCCCAATATAACTGAAACTCTACAAAAAAATTGAGAAATAAGGAAAACAACCAAATATATTCTATGAAGCAAACATTACACTAATAATAAAACCAAACAAAGATAGCACAAAGAAAGAAAACTATAGGCCAATTCCCCTAATGAACACAGATGCAAAAATTCTAAACAAAATCCTGGCAAATAATATCCAACAATGCATTAAAATGATGATCCACCATTACCAAATGGAGCACATCAATGGTTCAAGAGCTAAAAATCAATCAACATAATCCATCACATCAACAAGGAGAAAGCCAAAAACCATGTGGGATATCGATAGATCCAGAAAAAAACATTTCATAAAGTTCAGCACCCATTCATGATGGAAGCTCTTGAAAAAATGAAAATAAAGGGGTCCTATCTCAACATAATAAAGGGTTACATCTCAACATAAAGAAAGCCATAATCATCCTAAATGGGGGAAAACTGAATCATTTCAATTATGATCTAGAACCAGGCCAGGATGTCCACTCTCACCACTACTTTTCAACATAGTACTGGAAGTTCTAGCCAGGGCAATTAGGTAAGAGAAAGACACAAATGGAATACAAATTAGGAAAGAAGTAATAAAGCTATCACTATATGCAGAAGATATGATACTTTATGAAGAGAAACCCCTAAAAAATCCACAGAAAAGTTAATTGAAATAATTAAAAAGTTCAGTAAAGCAGCTGGGTACATAATCAACACACAAAAATCAGTGCCTTCTTATATGCAAAAAGTCAGTCAGAAGTAGAAGAAATAAAAAACTACTCCATTTACCATCACACCAAAGAAAAGTAAATACCTGGGAATAAACTTAATAGAAGGAGTGAAAGATTTATACAAAGAGAACTATAAAACATTTATAAAAGAAACAGAAGAAGACATTATAAAATGGAATGATATGACCTGTTCATGAATTGGAAGAATTAACATTATCAAAATGGCCATCATACCAAAAGCAATCTGCAGGTTCAATGCAATTCCAATAAAATTACAATGACATTCCTTAAAGAGATAGAACAAAAATTACTGAAATTCACATGGAGCAAAAAAAGATCCCCAAAATCCAAAACCCTCCTGACCAAAGGAAGAGAAAATAGAGATATAACAATCCCAGACTTCAAATTATGCTATAAAGCCATAAAAAGTAAACAGCATGGTTCTAAAACAAAAAGAGACAATCAGCTGAATGGAACAGAATTGAGTGCCTAGAAATAAAGCCATACATGTATGGTCAACTAATTTTTGACAATGGGACAAAAAACATATATTGGACAAAGATAGCCTCTTGAACAAATAGTGCTGGGAAAACTGGACCCCTACATGAAAAAAAAATTTTTTAACCAAGACAAATCTCTCACATCATGTACAAAATCAACTCAAAATGGATAAAAGATTTGGATATAAGACCCCAAACCATAAAATACATAGAGGAAAATTTGGGCAAATCATTCCAGACTTAACACCTCAGAAACCCCTTTTAGGACACCTCGGCAGATGCTAAAAAAAAATGAAGGAAAACAAAACAGCTGGGATTACATCTAATTGGAAAAGCTTCTTTACAGCAAAAGAAACAATAACCAAAACAACAACAATAACAACAGAATGGGAGAAAATTTTTGACCTCCATACTAGTGACAAGGATCTAATAACAAAGATCCACAAAGAACTCACAAAAATTAACAAAAAAAAGACCAAAAGCCCACTCAAAAAATAAGAACTATAAAGATACTTCTCCAAAGAGGAATTACAAGTGGCCAATACACATATGAAAATAATGATCAACATCACTAGTAATCAAGGAAATGCAAATCAAAACCACTCTGAGATAACACTTTACATCAATGAGAATGGCCCATATTAAAAAACACAGGCAAAGGCAAGTGCTGGCATGGATGCATTGGTAGTGGGATTGGACACTGGTCCAGCTACTATGGAAAGTTGTGTGGAGAACACTCAAAATACTGAAAATGTAGCTACCGTTTCACCAGTGATCATACTACTGGGATATAACACTAGTTCAAAAGGACATTTGTACTCATATGTTTATTGCAGCACTATTTACAATTGCCAGGATATAGAAGCAACCCAAATACCCCAAAACTGATAAAAGGTTGAAAAAGATGTGGTATATTTACAAATGGAATATTACTCATTGATTAAAAAAAAAGACAAGCTTATGTCATTCGCAGCAACATGAATGGAGCTGGAAGGAATCATGCCAGCAGAAATAAGCCAGAAAAAATGAAGAGAAATACTTGATGGTCTCACTTATAGGAGGGATATAGGGAAAACAAGCAAACAAATGGACAAAAGAAAACATTTTAAAACTGTCAACAGAACTGAGGCACAGAGCAAGAGAGGGGGAAGAAGGTATAATTGGGGGAAGGATGGACACAAGAGATTAGATTTTCATGGGTGTTAAGGTGGTGGAAGAACCCTGGGTAGGCAATGATGTAATATATAAATATATATATACATATATATGTGCATATATATGTGCGATCAAATTTTAAAAATGTAAATAAGGTTGAGAAAAAGAAAATGGAAAAGGAAATTGACAATACAACTCAAGAATATTAAGGAACAAGAGGCCATGGAGCTAGAAAGGAAGGAAACACAATGACTATTGTGGTGGACAACAAGTCATTTGGTAGTGAGTACCCTATCATGATGTTACCCAATGGGGACAATCTTAATGTTAACATAATTGAAAGAATACATTTATTTATTTATTTATTTTATATTAAGAAACAAGGTTTATTGTTTTTTTAATTTTTAAAAATTTATTTATATATATTTCACATCATTTCAGTCCCTGGGGGTCAGCCACCACCTCCCCTTCCCACCCGCTCCAGCTGGTAAAAAAAACTTTAAGAAATACATTATTTTTTGTCACTCAAAAGCCCTTACATTAAAAAATTAAAAAGCATCCTAAAGAAATATATTCACTTGATATCATTCAAGGGTACCAAAGTAAAGTCAACACAGAATTTATTCACAGCCTGTGGAGTAAATGAATACACTACTCATTAAAATGACATTCAAACACAATTTTGGTTCAGAAAACTACCTACTCCTGACTAACACAGTAGCAAAGCTGTCTAGTCACAGAGTAGACCAAATGCCATGAGTAGCAGCATCAACACCAGCCAAGAGCTTGTTAAGATTTCAGGATATATGGGTCTACAAGGATCTCTTGATCCAAATCTGCATTTGAATTTGAACTTTATCTGGTTCATTTGAACTTTGAAGTTGAAGCAATGCAGTTCAAGACACTCTGGCTTTCAAGGTCTGACATTCTCATGCTGACATGTGGGAGGCTGTCATTATGTAGGTGCTATTGTGTACATTAGAGCATAACTTCAGATAGTCTCATATATGCTCAAGGCAAAATCATCTCTGAGTGGGAACCACTGGATCAGCATTTGAAAACAGGAAGCACCTAAACAGAACCCCAATCTAGGTGCATCCATTACTTGGACTACAACTTTGAGAAAGTCTCTCATCTCTTTCAAACTCCATTTAGGAATGAGAAAGGATTGGCTCTCAATTCAGTAAAGAAGAAGAGAATGTATCAATATTTATAGGTGATATGATAATATATGTAAAGATCCCCTAAAACATCAAGAAAAAACTAATTAATATAACAAACCAGTTCAGCAACATGGCTGGCTACAAAATCAATATACATACATTATTAGCCATTTCATATGTAAACAAGGAGCTAGAAGAAGCAAAAATTAAGAAAGTCATTCCATTTATAATCTCATAGAAAAAATACCTGGGAAAAAACATAAAAAAGGATGTGAAGGATCTATATAAGAAAAGGCACAGAAAACAAAAGAGCACTGGTAAAACAAAAGAGAAATTACAATGAATTTGAGAGATAATCCTTGCCTGTAGGTAGGAAGAATCATCATTATCAAAATACCCATCCTATCTGAAGCAATCCGCAGAGTCACAATTCCTATTAAAAAACTCAATGACATTCATCAAAGAAATGGAGACAATATTACTGATATAAATGTGAAACCAATAAGCCTATCAATGTCTGAAGTTATCGAGACAAAAAGGATTGACATCATAGTTCCAGACTTCAAAGTGTACTATAAAGTCAGGATAATTAAAAAGGCATGGTATCAAACAAAAACAAAGGCCACTGAATTAGAATTGAAAGACAAGAAGTAAAACCACACATATATGAACAGTTAATCTATGGCACAAGAGTGAAAAATATACACTGGAACAAGGAAATCCTTTTCATAAATGGTGCTGGAAAAATTGGACTGCCACATTCAAAAAGGATGAAACTAACAACTGTCTCAGCCCATACACAAATATCAATCAAAATGGGTTGGATGTAACACTTGATTATATAGTACGTGGAAGAAAGCAGAGACATAGAGTCTATACTTCAGATATACCTTTGCAAGTTCATTCCCAATAGTAAGGAACAAAAAAGAGAGTATGAAAAATATGGACTGCATCATACTGAAAACTTGTGCAGAATGAAAGTTCTCTAGCCAAAATGAAGACATATCTTATTGAAAGGAAAAAGGTATTTACACACCATACAATCTGAGAAGGGTCTGATATCAAATATCTACAGAGACTCCCAACTAATCAAGAAAAAGTAAACAAATAACCCAAAAATCAAGAGACAGACAAGCTAAATAGACAATTCCCAAAAGAAGATATACATATGGCCTAGAGGCACATGAAAAATGCTCATCATCACAGTTCCATTTACCCTCATCAAGGAAATGAAAATCAAACCATAATGAGATACAAGCTCAGAGCAGTAAGAGTGGCCCACTTAAAAAAAAAATCCCAACAAAAACACGTCCTGGTGAGGGTGTAGAGCAAAAGAACCACTAAGTGTATTGGTGACATTATGCATTTTGTTGAATATAGAGCAGCATGCCTTTGTATCAACACTTCAGTCGCACTTGTAGGAATCAATGTTTTCTTAAGAAGCCAACTGCCCCTGAGGCAAATTCACACTTAGTTGAGAACCACTGATCTAGAGCACGAGAACTGGAAATAACTTGGAGTACCATAAAATTTCATCTTAGTCAATCAAAATTTTCTCAGTTCACATCACTCTCTGAGCCCTTTTTCTGCAGGTATGCAATTAAGTCCTTGACATTACATATTTCAGACATAATTTGTTAGACATTAAATAAGACAGTTTCATGGAAGAATCTAAGATGTAGTCATAGTACATGGGAAAGAACAATATTTTCTCTAATACTTATTTTTTTCATGACTAATGTTTCACATCCTTGTTAACATTTTGCCAGTAGAGGATTAATCCCCTCATGCATAGTCACCATTATGCTCCCACCTCCAAAGCACTTAGAGTCTTCCACCAGACAGTATTGTGCTCTCCCTCTAACCTGACTTTCTCCCCCTAACCTCACCTTCTCATCTTTGCACTCTCTTTCCCTCTATTCCTCACACTCTAGATGCTTTGTATTAAAGGGAGGATTAGAAGAGAGCACACAATGGGTGAATTTTCTATTGATATGTCAAAAGCTTCATACAACTAACCACTGGATTTTGATTTTTTTTTTAAATTTATCAATGGAGCACACCTCTCTCCCAGGCCAAAGAGTGAAAACAATTTTCTACAGAGATCAGAGCTGTCCATGGTCACAAGACAATACTTTGAGGACTATGAGACCTAGTCAGATAGGTTGACCTGTCTAATATTTCAAGAAAACATTAACTCAGAATAATGTAGAAGGAGAATAAGGAAGAAGGACCTTTAGAAGTCAGGTGAGTTCATAAAGAAAAGCTCGAAGCAGTGAATTCCTTGGACTTTATTTTGGTCTCTTGGGAACACAGAATCAGGAGAAATAATTTTCTTTGTGTTCACACGAGTGTTCCACAGGGAAATATATGCTCAGAGGTGGATACGAATGGGTATAGACACTAATGAGCAGACACAGGAAACTGTAAATATCTCCTTGCCACTATGTGTGCAACCTTGAGATGAATAGGGCATGGCTGTTGCTTTGGAATCACAAGTCTAGTTCAGAGGTCAGTGCTTCACGTCTTCCCACAGTCCTCTCTGAACAGAGTATCAGTCTCCATTATCAATCTTTCAGGGAGGATTCAAACATCTACACTGAAACTTTCTTTTTGAGACCCAAGGTGAGTCAGTAAATGCAGAAAGGCTCAGAGACAATGAAGATGACAGTTCTTAACAAACTAACATCAGTGCCACAATAGCAGAGCTGAGACACTGTCATGTCTGTGAGGTAGATGAACTTATGACTGTGTTTAATTTGTTAAAAAAAAAAGAGAAGTATCTTGTGACATCTAAAATACATCATTGCCGTTGATTAGTGAGAGGGGAAAAAAGTGTTGAATAAGAATAAAAGAAAATTGAAAACTTATAATGATGCCAAAAGATTAGAGTAGACCTGAGTTTTGCAGTTAGGAAGATTAGGAAAATAGAATAGAATGTTAGGTTTGGAGGACTACACAATGAACTTAAATACTATTTAAAATATTTATGATAGGGTATAGTTGAGCATGTTCTGTATTTATTAGAAATCCCATAACAGAACGTATAAATTTTAGCTCCTACATATATTGACTAAATCTATGGACCATTAGAGAGATGGATTCTTATGCCGACATTACTTCCAGTAGTGATGTTAACATTTACATTGGTTTGCTCAATACTCAGTGGAAAAGCACTGAAAATATTTTAGATCTGATGTTCAAAATATGGTTCTGATTTCATAGGTTTTGAATTATTCTAGAGTCTTTGACCATTCATCACTAGAAATCCCCATTATGCTTTTCTGTACATTTTTTCTCTAATAAGATGAATTCACCCACCCCCTTTGCTTACTAATGTCATGGGAATGTCAATCACTAGGTTTCTTTACATTGGATCAGCAGCATATCACTATTATATTAAATATTTCTGGCATCAAAAGGATATAACTGGGATTCATGCCAGAAGAAGGAAGTCTTCTCATCAGGATGCCTCAGGTACCACCCCAGCTTTTATCAGCATTACCACTCATATCTATATCTTTCCATTCTTTCTCTTTTTAGCATCTTTTTATGTTTCCTTAAATGTATATTACAAAATGTGAATAAAAATTCATTTGTATATAGCCTCAAGAATATGTTTCCATATTGCTGAGAGGTTAATCAAAGGAAATTTAAGATCATTTCTATATTCTCTGAGTTAAGAAAAATTGATGACAATGGCTTCCCTTAAGTTATTTATTTCTAAACTATAATCAATAAGCTATGCAAAAGAAGTTGGTAGTGAATTGGCCTTAGGGAGTTTTATTACATATTTGAGTGTTAACTCTGTGAGTTTGTGTTGGGGATGTGTGTACATGGATAGTGACCATTTCTGAGGACAGAGGTATTATAACCATATACGTCAAAACATGTCCTTTCATACCCATGACAGGATGTTGTCAGCAAATGGAAATTAGGGGATCATTTCAACGCTCAGGATACATGGTAAACAACACTCATAAAGCCCAGTGTGAAGGAGGTACTTCCTGTGCTGAATTCTCAGAAGCAGCATTGTGTAACTTTATTTTCCAAGTGTCTGACATCATTGGTCATTATTGCCTCTTGCTCACCCTTCATCACATGACCTTGCTTTGATGCCTGGAACTTTTGATTCAACAGCCTTTCTGGAGTTTCTGTTCTGACCCTCAAAAACAAGAGAAAACTTTTGGTTCCCACCAGATTTTACACCAGAAGTCAATTATAGTACTTGTTGGTCTACAGAACATTCAGTAAAAAATAACAGTTCCGTCCACTCTCTCTTTAGATGTGATTCTTCATGGCATCTGGCAATATGAGATAATCTATTTCATTTTTTTTGTTAGCTTATATTCCTTCACCTCAGTAAATCTTAGGAAGTTTTATTTATCAAAACTCTACACACTGTTAAATTCAGTCATCACTCAATCCATATTCCAAAATGCAAGACAGAATTGCTCATTAAAAGCATAAAATAAACACCAGGGGGTAAAGCTTGGAATGTGTCAGAATTCTTATTCCCAGATGTCATCGGAAACACTTGAAAGGATCAATTCCATACTATTTATGGATATCAACTGTTGACCATAAAACAGAAAGGTAGCAGTTCAAATATTCTTGTGATCATAGCTTCTTAGAAAATTTCCAAGATTTTTTGTTTTCTGGTAGTCACCTGCACTACATGGAATCAGGGAATGATACACAAATTTTAGAATTTCTCCTGCTGGGATTATCAAAAGAACCAACATTACAGCCCCTCATATTTGGGATTTTCCTCTCCACATACCTCATCACTCTGTTGGGAAACTTGCTCCTCATTGTGGCTGTCATCTCAGACACCCACCTCCACACACCCATGTACTTCTTCCTTGCCAACCTGTCCTTTGTGGACATCTGTTTCTCCTCCACCACCATCCCTAAGATGCTAGTGAACATCCAAACACAGAGCAGAGTTATAACTTATGAAGGATGCATCGCCCAGATGTACTTTTTCCTACTTTTCATAGGGTTGGATGACTTACTCCTGACAGTGATGGCCTATGACCGCTTTGTAGCTATCTGTCACCCCCTGCACTACATGGTCATCATGAACCCCCGATTCTGTGGGCTGCTGGTTCTGCTGTCTTGGAGCATCAGTGTTCTGTATTCCTTATTAGAAAGCTTAATGGTGTTGCGACTGTCCTTTTGTTCCAGCGTGGAAATTCCACATTTTTTCTGTGAACTAAGTCAACTTCTTCAGTGCTCCTGTTCTGATGCTTTTCTGAATTACTTGCTCATATATTTTGTAACAGTGCTGGTAGGTGTTGGTCCACTCACTGGAATCCTTTACTCTTACACTAAAATTGTTACCTCCATACGTAGGATCTCATCTGCTCATGGGAAGCATAAAGCATTTTCTACCTGTGCATCTCACCTCTCAGTTATCTCCTTATTTTATGGCACTGGTTTTGGAGTGTACCTAAGCACTGCCATTTCCCAAAGCTCACAGTCAACTGCAATTGCCTCGGTGATGTACACTGTAGTCACACCCATGCTGAACCCCTTCATCTACAGCTTGAAGAACAAAGACATAAAGGATGCTCTGAAAAAAATCCTCAGAGTGTCTTCAATGCTAAGCAAATTATCTTGGAGCTGAAGAATGGCCTGTATTACAAATTCATTGTATATCATCACAAACAGTTGAATCTGTTTTTTACATTTATATCTTGGAATTTCATTTCATTGCCATCTAATCAATAAAATTCCCTACATAATTACTCAGTTGATTAGTATATTTTCTACTGTGAGACATACACTGTCTACTTTGGCATTTCCCAAATGCTATTCCAAAACTCGTTGAGAAATCCTTGGAATTTCCTGCATTTTTTAATGAGTACTATGTACATCTTAAAAATAATTTCATCTCAAGTAATATATATTATCCCAAATATTTTTCTTTCTTTTTCCTGAAATAATATTCATGAGTTGCATTACTTATATGGAAAAAACTGCTCTTGACAACTGAACCCATATATTTTAGTCTCACTATAGAGGAAAATTCAGAAACCACACTTTTTACATTGGATCTGCTATTCTTTTCATTCAAATACCTTGACTGATCTCATCATTAATGTAGACTTCAATATGCTGATGTGCTTTCTCTCAGACCTCCTTTTATTCTGTTTTTAAGTTTTATGAGTACAATTCCTACCACAATCATTGATACTACTCCTAGAAGAGGCTACATGGGAAACCAAAGTTGAATAACTAGATTTATCTAGTGGATCTTGAGCTAGAGAAAAAACACTGACCATGATGAGACAAAATTAAAAACTATATGTTTGATTGCCTTTTAAAATAATTTATTTTCATGATGTTCATTGTGGTATATAAGATTCATACCAACATGTGACAGAATGTGTAAATATTGGAGTAAATGCTTGTTGTATTTATATTCTTTACTGAATCATGTATATTTTCTTGTTTTAAATTTACAATGCTGAGGACTAGAGGACAGCACATAATCGGTGTTATAAGCGATTTTCTATTGATATATCAAAGCATCATGTAGCTAATGGACTCAGTAACCACTGTTTTTATTTTACCGATGGAGCACACTTCTTTCCCTGGCCAAATGAGAAATAGCAGTTCTCTAGGGAGAAGAGAAACTGTTTTTGACCAGAAGTCAAAACTTCGAGGAACCATGAGACCTACTCAGATATGTTCCTCAGTATTAAATTTGGAGCGAACATTAACTAAGGAAAGATGGAAGGAGACTAAACCTTTGGAAGTTAGGTGAGCATAATTATAGAGATGATGGTGGTGAAAGTGAAACAGATGTCCACAAATGATAAGTAAGGAAGAGGTTTAGAAAGGTGGGCATCTGAGATGATAGCAACAATGAAGAACAGGTTTCTCAACACAGTGATGAGGTTCATGGAAAGAAATATCCCAAATACAAGGGGCTTAAAATGACTGTAATTATCAATTTGTAGTTTTTAAGCAAATAAATCAACTGCAAAATGCATTCAGAAAAATAGAGGCTCTCACTTTTTTGAATCATATTTGGGCATCTCGTGAAATTGGTGATTAAATTTTTCCAATAGCTGAATTTCAACTAAGCTTTCTAAACAAAGGTCAAAAGGCTTCTGCTTGTTTCTAACAACTCATCTCTATGTATCTAGAAAGGAATTCTCCCATGTCTATTCTCTAAGCGTTAGGGATACTGGGAGGCACCTAAGCAGTTACTGTTTTATGGTGTAAGCTCCCAGGACTGAATTCTCTCAGGGACCAAAACATCCATATCGAAGAGCATCCACTTCAAAAAGGAGTTACTCAAACATAGGACCAGTGACAGGAGTAGATAAAAGCTATCCCCTATCACCCCACATATGCTTGTTTATAGATCTTAAGTTCAGATAACTGGGTGAGATCGACTTGTATCTTTCCTTTCCCCTTCATGCATCTCTCTTTCCATCCTTCAAATTCCTGCTCTTATGATATAACTTTAACAATAAAGTCCCCACAAAACCTTAGATCAGCACCCTGAGTGTCAATCACAATAGGACACCAGGACACTATTTTTGCGATCTCACTCTAACTGTGACTCTACAGTGGTTCAAGTGTCCTGTGTAATTTCCAGGCTTTTTTAAGTAACCTCCATTTTCCCCTATAGTTTCCTCAAGACTATTGTTTATGGGCAACTTATAGTAACAACAATCCTGAGGGCTGGACCAGTTATAATCTCAAGATACTGAAACCTACATAAAACAATGTCTAAAGAGAGTACAGAGACTTATCATATTACCATTTAACTTTATTCAGAATTACACTATTAGGAAAAGTCTGGTCCTAGTTGTGCCTTGACTATTTAACTGAGCAATGCATGGATGTAAGTGAATCTGGAGAAAGTCCAAGGAATAGGCACACCTGAAGTCTTAGCCTAGGAAACCCAGGCTTGTAACTGTGGGAGAAAACTGACATAGGTTTTAGAACGGGCCATAAATAGTTAAGGGACTAGGGACATTTAAGAACAGACTAGACATCTAGACATCCACACATATGTCTAATATGAATCATAACTACAAAGCACTTAAGAACATTTAGGGCAAAGTGAATTGAGATCATAAGGAGCCCATGTTCATGGTGCTGATTGAGATAGGCCTAAGGAAGATGAGGTGGTATACCACTGGAAGTCAAGGCAGGCAGTGTACATAGGCAAAGGAGTTCTTTTACAGCAAAAGCTTGGAAGTTTGAGGAAATGGAGAGAAGGATATGGTCAGTGTGCGAAGAAGCAGTAGAAACATAGTAGAATGTTTGTGGAAAGTGGGGGGGTGTCATCAGAAGAAACAATAGAACTTGGAGAAGTTGGCTTCGTCTTGTGGTGATGCAATGTGGATCTGAGGGGGTCCTAAAAGCTTTGGACTTTTTGTATTGGAAGAAAGTTCCAATCTAAAAATTTTATGGCATGAACTTTGGTCCCTTGCAT
This sequence comes from Uropsilus gracilis, assembly GCA_004024945.1. Classification (NCBI taxonomy): domain Eukaryota; kingdom Metazoa; phylum Chordata; class Mammalia; order Eulipotyphla; family Talpidae; genus Uropsilus; species Uropsilus gracilis. The sequence goes on from PVHY01015077.1 coordinate 27,916, forward strand.
TAGTCAACTTATTCTGTTGCAGCAAGTAGTGACCTCAAAATATTATTGGTTGATAACAAAAACTAATTTCTTGGTCACATTATGCTCCTCATGGGTAGGTTGGAGCTGCTCATAGGCATTCCTCTTCATTTTAGCACCAGGATTAATGGAGTGACCCCTCTTTAAGAGTTGGTATTGTGGTAAAAGCAAAACAAAGATGGCAGTACCATACAGAGCTCAAGATTCAAGCTTACCAGAGGCACTTAACATCAGTTCCCATTGTGCTTCATTGGTCTAGTCAAGTCTGAGCAAAACCACAGCCATGTTTGACTTCAAAGGAATGAGAACTATAATCCCCCAAAGGAATAAACCTGAGCCTGTGCATGGGGAGTTTCTTCCTTCAGGAAAGACAAAGGGAGAGCAAAGTTTGCATACAGAAAAAACCTCTAGACTTTGAGAAATGTCCTTTAATGTTGCCTCTGGGAACTCAGAGAGGTCAGGGGTAGGGCGTGAGGATATACAATGAGGGGTGTCCATTAACCCTTGGGAGTAGGAGTCTGGGTCAAATGTTCTACTTCTTCTCACAGATGAAAATGGAAGTTCTTGCCTCTCAAAAGAAGTCACCTCAGTGTTGATGGCTCAGCAGCACTGCACCAGCAAGGGCAATTTCTACAGGGTGTTGCCCCTCTGGATCTAAAGTGCTGTGAAGACCAAGCCTCTTAGCAGGTGATCCAGCACAATAAAAAGTTAAGGATGAACACCTACCAGCATGGCTTGCTATATTCCAGGATCACAGTCCCTCACCCAAGAAAAGGACAATGTCATAGAAAATGAAGAGACCAAAAGACTCAATATAGATCAACAAACAAGGAGAGGGGTCTGAGTAAACAGAAGGGACATCAACAGGAGGGGAATGCTTTCCAATAATTATTTGCTGATATTGCATAAAATCTAAAGAATGAATAAATTTTAAAAAATAAAATTAATACATCCCTACTAAGGAGTTCACTTTGCAGTAGAATATCTGTGATATCTGTGTTTGAGGAATAAAGGTTGATGTGATGTCCTAGTGCCCTTAATAAGAGAGTTTGAATAAAAGCAAAAGAATAGGAAAAAAAAGATACCTCCTTGGGGTCATACTTTGGCCAAACTTGAAAAGCTTAGACTGTATTTGCTGATAAAGATATGCTTGTAACCATGTGACCCTGGATCAAAACTTCTTTTGTTACTGATTGTTTAATGTTTTCTATAAAAGATTGGTTCTATATAAACTCAAGACCACTATCCAGAGAGAGGCTGTGAGCCCTTCTGCTGTAGTCTTTTTGAATCAACTATAATCCTTGCCTTCCCCCTTGTCGTGGCTGGCCTGCAACATCCCAGTATCTCAGTTAAAAAAATACATAAAATTGTAAAAATATATGTGACACTTATATGTAAGTTAAGATGTTATTTTCAATTGACTTTTATCAGATTAAGATCATGGTAGGTTAATACTGGTTAATATTGTTATTTGGCTAGTATTTTAAAAGCTGTTGATTTATTGTTTGCATAGCTGTTTAATTTGGGGAGTGCAGTGTCTAATGTTTCACTCACTCTCCATGTTCGGTTAATGTTTGACTGTATCTCTTTCCATCCCTTGCTTTTGTTGATATTCTTATGATTATTTCTAGGTAACATTTGCCAACAACACTACACATGACTTTGGGAAATAGATTTACACCTCATCACACTCGCCTACACTAGGTCCAGGTATGCAGTATAGTAGTTCAACACCTGTACATGCTACATCATGTTTTCCACCAAAAAAAAATTGGTTTCCATCCATCATCATACCATTGATACTAATTTTTATCATACTCTATTCTTCTTTTTTTAATTTTTATTTGTGCATATTTTACAATATATGATTGTATAACTGCTAACCCCCATGGGAATACCCCCCCACACCACATCTCCCCTGGTCTCTTTGCCTCCTTTCTTTTTGCTGTTTGTCCTTGTTTAGTCCTTTAGCCTTTTTTTTCCTTTGATCCATTTCCTCGACCTTGGTGAGGGTGCAATTTCCCCGGACTTGGTAGAACATACTCTATTCTTCTTCATATTCTTTGAGTAGATCAGCAGCAGATGATGGTGTTTCAGCATGATGGAATACCATAGACAGGTGCCACCCAACGGCAAGGTTATGTTCTGAGAAATGCATTCTTGAGCATGTTCATCCCTGTTCAAACATCATAAAGTGCATGTCACTTTCCAAACTTTATTTCTCTGTACAGCAGTTCAGGAGAGCATCCTGGAAGAGGAGTTGGGTCATCTAAGACTTCTTGTTGCTGTAGTACACTGGCAGTATATATTACAATGTCACTAGGAAATAAGGATTTTGGAATTTTGGTCACATAGGGTCTATTGTCCTAAATGTATGTATGGCTTATGAAGCCATGTAGAAATATAGTAAATACATATGATATTTACTCTATGGCAATAAGTATGTAAATATGTATACACATGGATAATGAGTGAAAGATAATATGAAACAACTTTGGTTATATGAATTATATATGTTTTTCAAAAGAAGTGTTTTGTATTTTATTGTACTGGATGAAAAAGGAAAAAAACTAAATTTTGAATCAGTAACTTTATGATTTATATGCTAGCAGGACAACTAATAAGAACTGGAGCCTTAAGAAGAGTTTTAAAACTCTGATAACACTAGGACCATGACAATTAAAACAGATAATTTAATATCAGTATTAGGAAATAGAAGTTTCCCACTACCTATTATTTTTTCCTCCCTCTAATTGAATCCTACTACTAATTAAAAATTTCTCAAATAAAATAAATAGTTGTTGGGGAATGACTTTGGCACTAAAGAAAAGGAGGGATTTTTTCTACAGTTGGTAGAATAAGAAGGTGAGCTATTTTCTGGCTATTCTAACATCATAACTTTGCATTTTAATTCATGAAAGATTCCTGAAGAGCAAAATATATGTTTGGGTTTTTGTCTGTGTACATGTGTGACCGTGCTTGAAAGAAATTCTCACATTCACTTCTACATGAGGACAAATAAAAGCTTTTGAATGACCTGACACAACTGTTTGAATTTAAATTCTCTGGAAAGTTCAATTATCAACCACAGAGTTTCTGCCATTTCCAGAACTGAGACTTGAAAAACATTTCCCACTAGTCTCAAAGGATAATTCCAGTCTCAAGGGTTCCAGCTACTGAATCTGCTAATTTTCTCTCACAAAAAGGGAGACAGAAGGAAGCATTCTGATGCAACATGATCCTCAGAGAATTTATTCTCAATTTTGTCGATCACCCCATAGACCATAGCAAGATCATTAACGAGAAGTGTTTGGGTCTCAGGGAGGTTTGTCAAGATGTACCAGGATGAGGAGAATCCAAGTATGCTGGTCTCTCAGCTCCTGGAAAACAGAGGTGAGAGAGAGCCAGGAATCCCACTGTTGTAGGGGTCTCTGGAGTCTAGTAATGTTATTAGAGAGGAGAGGATATATTGGTGGCAAGAAAGAAACCAGATTGATGATGAAAATGAAAATATTCATTTTCATGATCATGCTGAGTTTGAAGACATGTCATTATTTGGAGCCCCAGTTCACAGGTTGACCTCAGTTATTTGTTTTCTTTCCAGTTATCAGCACTGCCCTGAGCCTGAGCAAGCTAGGTCCTCGGTGGGTGAGGGTGGGGAGGGGGGGGCAGAGAACAGTGACATTGTCAGTGACTTCAATGTCCATCTTGGGCCTTTCATAGAAGCTGCTGAACTGGGGAGACTGGGACCATTGTTGAGTATGAACTTAGGATCTGACCCCTGACACAGTGCAGTCAGCTACCCTCTTGGGTATGATCTAATCACCAAAGCCCTGAAGCAATTTTCAGAGACCAAGTCAGATTAGCTTAGAGAACCAAGGTAGAAAGAGCCAAGCTTCAGTTCAGTTGGCAGAGTAGAAAGAGGCTGTGACTTCCCACAGTCAGAATAGACTTACCTCCTAGTTCGCTTTAGAGGCATCACCATCCAAAGCATTTCCCTTCTAGACTCTGCCAGTTCAGCAAATGAACAGGAGAGCTGGCTTCTGGTATGGGCTGTGTGGTCCAGAGTGAGGGAGAGTGCTTTGTGAGCTGGGATTTCAGGTGAATCTCTATTTGATGACCAAGCCAGCAAAGAGGGGAAGGCAGAGGTGTCACAGGAATGGGCTGGGGACACTTCGCCTTTCTAGGTTTCTGCTGTAAAAAGTTATACCAAATTATATTTTACAACTTGTAGGTATAAGGAGACATTCCAGGCTGAAAAGGGTTATCGTTTTTACTTTCTCAATTTAAAGGACACAAAGACACTTTTGACTGTGTCTGATAGGAAGGATTTCCCCAAACTCCATCTCATGTGGGAAGTGCTGAGGAACCTTCATTGACAACAGAGAGTGAGCCCACCCTGGAGCCTCTTCTCTCATCTCTCATTTTTAGCAAAGGGTATCAGATTTGAAGTGATAGCAAGGAACTATAGAATGGAAGCGTTTTGAAAGTCCACAAAAAAGTGCGCTGGGGAGACTCTGCATCCTAAGGTAGGAGGGCCTGATTAGAATGAGCAGATGAGCTGCCCAGGTTAAGTCTGAGCAAAGACTTGTCTCTTCCCAGTCCTGCCTGCCTGTCTGGAGAAGATGGATTATGTGTGGGAAATATCCTTTACCTAAAATGTTCTGTGGGAATAATGTGTCCAAAACCTGAGGCAAACCAGGTATTAAAGGATCCCAGGGTCTGGAGAGAAGCTACTCATTGAGGGTTCCAGAAGCTCATGAATTCATCATTACCAAAGGGTCTAGGTGGTGATTCTAGAAGGGAAGGTGGATGAAAAGGAGGTGGCAAGCAGAGTGGTGAGTGTGTGAGGGAAGGAAGGTGCCTTTAATGAGGAAGACACTGGAGAGAGGCCACATCATCTTCAGAGGCAGAGGATCCAAAGTATGGGAGCCAGTGTAAAGTTCACACCATGTTCCAGACCAGTCGACACTTTGTGGAGGTAAAGCAATGTCATCCTGCGTGGTGTCTTCTCAAGGTGCTGACTGGGGTTTGCTGACCTGTCACTGAAAGGATCACAGTCTGGGGCTCTGAGCGAGTATCCAAGAGGCCCCTGAACCCCACAGCTAGGAAGGTAGGTGTCTTCTGTCCTTATTGGGCAATAAGATGAACACATTATCAACCTGGAGAGGCTAGGGTTTAATGAAGGTAGCAGGATCAAAGGCTTCATTACTTTCCGTTGGAACGTAAGACTAATGCAGACAAGTGGGAACTCTGGAGTGACACTGGCTATTGTTTAAGGCTTGGCTCTACTGCTGGTTTTTTGGGTGATCTTAGCAGTTTTTTGTGGCTGTTGCAACTAAAAACTACAAACTGGGTGGTGTTAGCACTGCAGAAATATATCCCCTCATAGATGTTCAAAATCAAGGTGTCAGCAAGGTGCTATCCCTGAGGGAAAATCTGCCCCTTCCTTCTTTCCTGGGTTCTGGTGGTGTCTGGTTTTAATGGGGTTACAACATCTCCTGTTTTCACATGGGCATCTCTGTGTGTCTGTGTGTGTGTCCTTCCTCTTTTATTTCCTGCTTGATACACACATTCTTTAGACATATATTTTTAAAGTTCCAAGTATTTAGGGTTCATCTAGTTAGCCTTTGATATTCATTTCTAGATCCTTCTTAAGTCAAGTGAGTTTGGGGTAATGTGCTAAGTGCATTTTTTAAAAGTTACTCTTGCCAGTGTCAGTAGAAGTGCTTTATATGTTACTCAGTTTGAGATTTTTAAACTGTTTTTCAGTTATTTTATATTAATACTTTTTTTCATTAGGCATTGAGAACAAATCTCAAAGTTCCCTGTTATTTATTTCTCCTCTTCATTATTTTTTAAATCTTAATATTGTGCTTACTTAGTTTTTTTCTTAAACTAGCTTTCTTCTTTTTATTAGGTAATTAAAAATTTTGTTTTCTTACATCATTCTAGTCACCATAGTTCTCCCCACCACCGTATTATTCAGGAAGTGTCACCATATTCCCTTGTGTGCATCCTTTCCCCGTTCCTTGACATTCCCTCCTTTGCTATATGCCAGTTCTGTGGTGGTCAATTATAATTTTGACTTTTTTCTTGACTTTTGGTTCTCCATATTTCATATATAAGTGAGACCATTCAGTCCTTTTTTTCCCCTTCTGACTAATTTCAGCTGGAATAATCCCTTTTAGCTCCATCCATGTTGCCACAAAAGGGCATGTTTGTCTTTTTGATTGCTGAATAATATTCCATTGTATAACTATACCCCTATACCACAACTTTGAATTTATTCATCTGTTTTGAGGCATTTGGGTTGTTTTCCATATCCTGGCTATTACAAATAGTGCAATTAGCATAGGAGTGCATGTTTCTTTTCTAAGTTAGTGTTTTTGTGTCCTTCGGGTAGATTTCTAAGAGTATAGTCACTGGATCATATGGTGGGTCTATTTTTAGTGGCCTGAGGAAACTCCACAGGTTTCCTTTTGATTTATAGGTTTTGTAGTCACATGACTGGGTTAAAATATTTAAATTTTATTTTAGCTTTTTAATTAAATGTTTTATTGATTGCACATATGTATGCATATATTTTACATCATCATCAACCCCAAAGTTCTCCCATCACCTTATCACCTGTGAACCATCTTAATCTCTTGTGCCCTTCCCTCCCCTGATTTTACCCTCCTCTCCCTCTCTTGCTCTATGCTTCCATTCTGTTGGCAGTTTTAAATTTTTCTTGTCTGTTTATTTCTCTGTATCCTTCATATAAGTGAGACCATTCTGTATCTCTTTTTTTTTCTGAATTATTTCTGCTAACATGATTCCTTCTAGCACCATTCATGTTGCTGAGAATGACATAGTTTGTTTTCTTTGATCGATGAATAATATTCCATGTGTAAATATACGACATCTCTTTCAGCCATTGTCAGTTTTGGGGCATTTAGGTTGTTTCCATATCCTGGCTATTGTAAATAGTGCTGCAACAAACTTCTGAGTACAGGTGTCCTTTTGAATTAGTGTTTTTGTATTCTTTGGGTAGATTCCCAGTAGTGGGATGGCTGGATCGAATAGTAGTTCCATTCCAGTAGTTTGAGGGTCCTCCCAACAGCCTTCCATAGTGGCTGAACCAGTTTGCATTCCCACCAGCACTGTAAGAATGTTCCTTTCTCTCCACATCTACTCCAGCACTTGTTATTATCCATTTTTTGTTTGTTTGTTTGTTTGTTTGTTTGTTTGTTTTGATATGGGCTATTCTTATTGCTTTAAGATGGTCTCTCAGTGTGGTTTTGATTTGCATTTCCCTGATTATTAATGATGTGGAGCATTTTTTCATATGCTTATTGGCCATTTGTATTTCTTTTTGGAGAAGAGTCTTTTTAGCTCTTCTACCCATATTTTGATTGGAATTTTTGCTTTAAAAATATTTAAATTTTAATATTACAGTTTTTAATGAATTTTTACTATGATTTGCCTAAGTATCTTTGTGTTGATCTTTCTGGAGCTTGCTAAATATACCTGGGACCATGATTTGCAAAAGTATCTTTGTATTTATCTTTCTGAAACATTATTGAGCTTCTTGACTACGTGAGATGATACCTTTCATCAATTTTGGAAAGTTACTGGCTATTACTTTTTTGATTATTTTTCTTTCATTCTTTCCTTTCTGTGTTTCTTAGATGTATTTAGTGCACATCCCACAATAATTTTACACTTTATACTGTTTTCTCCCCTATTAATTGATTTTTTCTTATTGTTTATGTATTTTCATTTACCCAATCATGTTATTCTGCCCAATCTGTTATTAAAACAGTACACTAAGTTCATAATTATAGATTTTTTTAATTTAATTAATTTATTTATATATATTTCACATCATTTCTGTCCCAAGGGGTCACCCACCACCTCCCCTTCCCACCCGCTCCAGCTGGTCCCCATTCTCCCCTCGTGCAGTTTCATTTGGTTGACCATATATTAGTGAAACCATTTGGTTTCTGTCCCTTTCTATCTGGCTCGTTTCTGCTAGAATGATTTCTTCTAGGTACATCCAGATTTCCATAAATTCATCAAATTTGTCATTTTTAATTGCTGAGTAATATTCCATTGTGTATATGTACCACATTTTTTTCATCCAGTCATCTGTTTTGGGGCATTTAGGTTGCTTCCATGTCTTTGCAATTATAAATTGTGCTGCGGTAAACATCCGGGCGCAGGTGTCCCTTTGTACCCACATATAGGTCTCTTTTGGGTAGATTCCCAAGAGAGCAATTGCTGGGTCAAATGGTAATTCCATTTTCATTAACTTGAGGGTCCTCCATACAGCTTTCCATAGTGGTTGGACTAGTTTACATTCCCACCAACAGTGTTAGTAGTGTTCCTTTCTCTCCACATCCTCGCCAGCAATTCTTGTTGTCTGTTCTTTGGATGTGGGCTATTCTTACTGGTGTCAGGTGGTATCTCATTGTGGTTTTGATTTGCATTTCTCTTATTACTAGCGAAGTTGAGCAGTTTTTCATGTGCCTGTTGGCCATTTGTATTTCCTCTTTGGAAAAGTGTCTTTTTAGTTCTTCTCCCCATTTTTTGATTGGGCTTTTTGTTTTGCATTTGTTTAGTTGTGTTAGTTCCTTGTGGATCTTTGTTATTAAGCCCTTGTCACTCATGTGGCGGGCAAAGATTTTTTCCCATTCGGCTGGACATCTTTTAGTTTTTTCTGTTGTCTCTTTTGCTGTACAGAAGCTTTTTAGTTTGATGTAGTCCCATCTGTTTATGTTTTCCTTCATTTTTTTGCCATCTGCAGATGTTTCCAGAAAGGGATTTCTGAACTGTAGTTCATGGAGAGTTTTGCCCAAGTTTTCCTCAATGTATGCTATGGTTTCAGGTCTGACCTCT